>CM061142.1:340156151-340201856 GCA_030789695.1 Scilla litardierei | reverse complement strand
AGCAGAAAAAGGCAACCAAAAATTTTTGGATGAGGGAGATGGGCATGAATTCGACAATTGCTTGTAAATGTGGGATGTGTGCATCTAGTGCCGTACTGGGCATGGGTCATTTATTCCAGGTCCTAATCCTGGCTCTTGGCTTTGTCCCCCTACTTTCCATCCCAACACTGAGAAGTTGTTTCTTGATGCATGATTTCTATTTGGGTGCTCTTAGTTGCACCGCGTAATTTTATGAATTCACCGCATCAAAATCTGGTTATTTATTAATTCACCGCAATTTTTTTTTCAATTTTGCCTTTTATTTCAACTTTACCTCACTTCTCACTCTCTTTCTTCTTCGGTTGATTTCACCACAAAACACCCACCGCCTCCCTTTGTCTCAAAACTCGCTGAGCTCGATAAAGCTGCGAGGGATGAAAAGAATTAAATTAAAGAGGAGCTAATTGACTTGTGTTTCTCTTCCCCACTAAGTCTATGCAAGTCCTTAGACCATGAGAGTGCGGAAGTTGACATGGGAACCTTTAAACTAAAGCTTCATAAAGTTGTATGTAGCAGGGTAATGCTTTCGGACATATGCCGGGTTTATATTGGAATCCTCGAGAAACAACTTGAGCTATCTAGTTTAGCTATGTCTACCCATGTGCTTTTGATACCAAGTCACAATATGGGAAACAACTTGAGCTGTCTAGTTTAGCTATGTCTGCCCGTGTGCTTTTGATGCACCAAGTCACAATCTGGGAGTTGATTAATGAGTTGTTTTCAGATAGGGAAACAATCGGAAACTTGAGAGGAAATTACGCAGAAGCACTATGTTCGTGATGTTCGTAATCTTAATAACAAATGGCATTTTAGATTTCCCCCTCCATCGCTAATCAATGCATGGACAATCACTACGAACCCTAAAAATTTCGTAATCTTAATAACAAATGGCAAAATTGAGGACAAAGAAGAACATATGGTCAAATAGATCGAGAGGAAAATTAAGGCATGAGAAAGAAATAGAGATGAAATTGTTATGAATATGGCCCAATGGGCCTATTGGGTATCCACCCACATTGAATAATATATATATGAGGCTAGGGATTTTCTAGCCCTCAACCCTTCACAACACGTTATCAGCACGACGGCTCGTGGAAAAAGCGATGGCACGTTAGAGAGAGGCAGCCCGCGGAAGCTTAGATGATTTTTTTTCGTGACGCGATGCTTCGCGAGACGACGCGGATTTTTTTGGGCATTATTCATCGAACGTCGCTAGATCTGGAGGATGGATATAGAGGTAATCGCACAAAAACTAGATTTAAACCTATTTTTTCGTAGTATATGTTTAGATCTGCTAAATCTTGGACCAAAATCGATGTTTTAAACAATAAAAATCAAATTTTTATGATGAAAACGTTGATTTCAATGATAAAAACCAATTTTTTACAACAAAAAATTAGTTTTTAATTCGTCTAAGGTGATTTCTTGTTGGATATGTGCTTTCCCACTTTCCGCCGACAAAATCCCTGACGCCGACGCTATTCTTAACCGCAAAAAGGGGGCCGAACCCGCCGCCGCCGCCATCTACCGCAAAAGGGGGGGCGAATCCCCCGCCGTCGCCATCATTACATGCAAAAGGGGCGGGCCGAACCTCCCCCAATGCCACCACGACGAGAAGTAGGAGGGGGGTCGACAGCCCCCTCCCCACAGAGAGTATAGGGGGCGGCCACCATGATTTCATGATCTGAAGTATCCACCCCTTTGTGACGCTCAGAATCCTGAAGTGTTCATGAGCAGAGTCACCTGTACAAATCAGGTGGAGTTAAAGAGCGTTTGTACTCTTTTTCCTTAACTATGGTTTCTCCCATATGGTTTTCCATAGCTAAAGGTTTTAACGATGCAAACCTCACCAACTCAGGATCCTGAAGTATCCACCCGATGTGAGACTCCTACTACGCTTAGAATCCTGAAGTATTCATGAGCAGAGTCCACGCCTATGGCTGGATAAGGGAGAGTGTTGTGAATGGAAATATCAGAGTTGGTTATGATTGTGGGTATCTTAGAGATACGCCGATATCTTTGTATCTTATCTTTCTACTCTCTTATCCTGCCTATAAATAAAGGGCTGGGAGCTCCTCCCCCCAGTAGTTGATTCATAACATTTTTTTATTTATTGATTTATTGATTTTATTTCTCGATAATTGTAACCATGTTTTATGTGCTGTAAGTAAATTTTGGTTGACCATGTTATTAATGACATTATTTATTTATTGAAATGATATTTACAGATTTTTCGTTGTAGTTTTGAAGTTTTTATAAGAAATTTATTGAAACAAGATTCACATATTTTGGAAGAAGAAGAGATGTTATTTTATTTGGGTTTGTGGATAGAGATGGATTTTGATTCGGAGTTTCTATATGGGGATTTTTATGCATTTGGATTTATAAAAGAAGAAGAAGGGCAGAGCCAAGATAGTGATTAAGATGTTTAAGCAGGAATTAAAATGCAAGGACAAGGATTTCTTGAATTGGAATTGGTTTTAGGTAATTGGGTGGAGTAGAACACCAAAAATTTTCTTTTCTTTTTCTTTTTCCAAACTCTATTCTTGAATCTACAAGAGATGCTTAAAACAAAAAGCCAGGCATGTAGCTGGAACCATCACCAATAAGAAGAAAAGTAGGCCGCTCCTCCCTTGCAGCTTTAAACGAAAAAATGCATAACCAATTGTTTTATTTCCAAACATTTTTTGACGTAATGATTAGGATTGTTGATGTGGAGAGTTCTAAATGTTGGATTTTTTTCTTACAACAAATTGTTGTATATGAATAGGCAAATGTGGTTTCTTGAATTTGATTTGGTTTTAGATCATTGAGTGGAGGAGAACATCAAAAATTTTATTTTATTTTTCTTTTTTCAAACTCTATTCTTGAATCTACAAGTGATGCTTAAAACAAAAAACTAGCATATAGTGGGAACTATCACCAAGAAGAAGAAAAGTAGGTCACTTCTCCCTTACAACTTCAAATGAATAGAAATGGCAACATCAAATCTGTGTTTAATGAGTTTGCTTTTTAATCATGTTATGTAATTTATGGTGTAATGGGTGGAATGGTTTCAGTTGGAATTAAGAATTCATATTTATGTCATATGCTTATGTGTAATTTATATAGTGTCTCGGTATGCATGCTTATTTTAGGGAGATACAAAGATAAGGCCATGATTTTCATATAAATGTCCTTGCAATTTACTTGGAATGGTTTTATTTTTAAGGGACATACAAAGATCAGTCCAACATTAAATCTGTGTCTAACGAGTCTGATGAAGAGTAGAAAGGTATTATCGAATTTTGCTCTAACGATTGGGTTTCTCAATCTCTATTCTTTTCTTTGCAAACTCTACTTTACTGATTAACAATGATGCATAATTCAGGGGAGAATTATCCATGTAACTTCTGTCATTGGTCTTACTAGCAACATTCGCCAAGCTGATTATGGCTTCACCAAAGCCGTGGAGAAGGAATTTGCTAACAGAAACATAAATGTGAGCGTAGTCCCGTCAATAATTTACTGTACTGCGTTAACTCTGGGATAATTCAATTAATTATATAAATTGCATATTCAAGTGTATGACGTTGTTCCTGGCTTCATTGCATCTGATATGACTGAGAAGCTTAGAGATGACATTTTGCACAGTGGAAATTGTGTGTACATGATAATGACTTGCAAGAAGGAGATGCATGTCTTTTTGAGTTGAATGTTGAACCGAAGGACATTGTGATGACCATTATCATCCTCCATGTAGCAGGACAATGTAATTTTTTGGCTCCATGTATCTTTATAGTTGTACATATTATGGTTTCTCCAGATCTTTTTAGCTGTAACTTTATACTCAAAAATAATAAAGGCTGAATTCAGGCATGTCTTTAGAGCTCACAAATAATACTGATGCCTTTATGTATGCATGTTTGTTGTCTTAGTCTATGAAACAGATGCATAACTGAAATAACCCTGAGAGTAGTGGCTTGCTATTTGGAATATTCCATGTTTTTCTTTTATTTTTGTGTAAGGGTAAAGTTGCAAATGATTCTTGTTTGAAAAATCGTTAACAACCTATGAAGAAATGTGAATATTTGATCACCTTCTGTTTCATAGTTTATTTCAGATTTTATGGGAGAATAAATACAAAACTCATGACAATGTCATATATGTTATTGTAAACATTATTAGTTGAGGGTCACACCACAGAATTCAATAAGAAAAAAGCTCGATTGTCTCTACACAATTCCACAGCTCTCAAGTGATAGTCTGCTAATAGTAAACCTACATTTTAAAAGGGTTGTAAGGACATAGAAAATAAATTACACACAAGTACACACAAGGCAAGCGAAAAAGATTTATGCCGAGAACCAAGGACTCAAAATATTTCATAATATAGATAAAAGTTAAGTTTAATAAAATGTGTGACAAAGTCTGAAATGGAACCTCTTTTATTTTGTAACACCCTATGAACGCATGTCATTATAATACATGTCGGTATGCAGGTCTTGCAAGTACCAGTGAAATCAAAATAGAGACAAAAGAAAGAAATAATATAAAATGCCATTATTCAATATCCAACCTTCAAAGAGGATACATAAATCAAGTGCTGAAACAGTAAAGAAAACCTCTCCCACTCTAACAATAAAAAGTAAACCAAACTCTCCTTGTAAATCAGAACTCTGCATTCTCCATAGGGAAAGCCTCCCCGTAAGCTGGCTCGTCACTTGTAGAAAACCAGAGTATTGAAACAATAAAGTAGATGTTGTTTACCAAAGCATTCAGTTATATCATTAACATACAAACCTAACAGAGCAGTCATAATTAAAGTACAAACAAGTGGGAATAGTAAGAACTACCTCTTTGATCTATTTGATCTAAATATCTGATCTACCTATCTGATCTAACTATCCAATCTAACTATCCGATCTAACAATCTGATCTCAAATTCCTTAAGTTTAAACATTAATTACTATGGTTATTTTATAACTCAAAACTAATAGAGTGGAGAGTGATCTGAGAGCTACCCAGAACCAAAGGCAAGCTCACCCGGGCCATAATTCCATTGTCCAAACAAGTTCAATAAGGGGACACAATCAAGTTCAGCAGTGATCAATCATTTAGTCTATCCAGAGCATGGTCTCAGTCACTACTACCATCTTTTAACTACGAGGTCCCAAACCCCAGTGTGTTAACTCAGTTCGGTTCGGTCTCTACTCACTAGTTCGGTTCAATTCATTAGTTCTGCTTCCTATCCTCCTAAGTTGTGTAGATATAGTCGTAGTCAATTGTTCAACATCCATACCAATCAGTTCAATCAGTCAATCAGTTCAATTAGTAAGTCAGTTCAGATATTCTATGCGAGCTTATCTACATAACTTAGTCATTAACTTAGTAGTTTGGTCCATCAGTCACAATTTAGCTATCCAGTTCACACCAAATAGATCTTTGATAATCAATCTCAAGCAGTGCAAAATAATTTATTCAAAAGTAAGGAAAAGTATAGTTTGGATCAGATTCATGACTGGGACACGAAATAGGTCGATTAGCAAATTGTATAGTACAGATTAGTAAGCACTATACCAGACAACAGAGCAGATCAGTAAACAGAACATGCTGAGCAAATAGATGGCTACAGTATAGGTTGACCAACTATAGTTCTGGTCATAAATCAGTTCAGGTCGCTAACGCAGAATAGTTTGGTTACAATAGATCATATCGATAAGCAACACAGATCATGCTGGGTCAATAGCGAGTCAGGTCATTAATATCGGTTCGGATCAGTAAGTCTCAACAGGTTAAGTCGATAAGTAACAATAATTTAGGTCAATAATAAACATCAGGTCGATAACATCAATAGGTCAAGTCAATAAACATCAACGGATCAACTGGAAGTTCATGTCGATAAGAAATTAGGTCAGTAGTAACATAAAATAGGTCGGTAAGTGAGAATTTTAAAAATAATGGTCATGGCTGAGTCAAAGTTTGGTTGAGACCTGTGGTCTAAACAACACACATGGCCTCAGATATAAAAGGAAAGTGTTTATAGATCATCGGGGAGGGTCGCCAAATGTAAGAGATACCGTGAACTAAGTCTTTAGAGGGACAAGTCCATCAGTACAATTCATATGAATCATCATGGCATCTATAATATTAGTTAACCAACACTTCTCAAGTTTATCAATATTCTAAGTTATATAAGATACATGGACTAAATTTATTTTAACGATGGTTAAGAATGGAAACGAAGTAATAGAAGGCTAGAGCAAATAAAGTCTACCATGTAGGATCGAAAAGTGCACCTTAGAGGGGGATGAATAGGATGATCAACAAATAAAAACATGCAACACACAAGCAGATAAAAAAGATAGCAATCACAGTCAATCACAGATAACACCATATGTACACTGGTTCGGCCAAATCTTAACCTACTCCAGCAACCTCCAAAATCCACCATAAGATCAATCAGTCTCACCACGCCTACATACTAAACTAATCTTAACCTACTCCAGGAACTCCCAAATACCATGCCCCCATGCTCACAAGCTTTATAAACTCATAAATTTCATGCTTGACTAAACTAATCTTCCTATCTGGACTCTGCTTCAATTCACAGCTCGTGAATTGAAAATTCCATAGCGATACCTCATAGCTCTCTAACAACCAAAAATAGTGTAAAAGAAAATACAAGGATCAAATCATGATACATCACAAAAGTAAAATTAGATAAAATTTAGCGTACTCAGTTTGTGGAGTCGATGTGTCCTCGTCAATCTGCTTGTAGACAGCTCCGTAAATTTTTGACCATTCATCAATCGGAGATCTTTGTAATAAAATATCAAGCTTCAAAGTTCAGGGGTCTTTATGTAATTTCTGAAATATTCTGGAACTTTGCTGCAAAATTCTGCGTCTATTTTCGTGCATGTGTAGTTTGGCCTCGGTTTGCATGTACAGTGTGTTAGATGTCGCTCTGTGGGTTGGTATGCGGTGGTCTGTGGGAGAGAAAAACAATAGGCCGCACTTTTTAGTATTTTTTTCTCTCTTTCTTCTCTCTCCCCCCCTCTCTCGGTCTGCACCTCGACATACGTGAGTGTTGAGCTTTGATTAATTCCCCCTTTTTAGCTCTCTCCTTTTATCCTCTTAATGGATTGAGCCCCACTTTTCCTCACACACACTCTCTCTCTTGGTTTTTTATTTCTTTGCGCCCCATGCTTTTTCTTTGTGCACGCATCAAATTTTGTGGCGAAAGTACATATTCATAGGGTTGAAACCTAGCTGACTTGACAGGTGTATTGGAAGTTTTAATATTTATACCGCAAGCACACTGTGTCAATGTAGCTCTTACGGGTGAATCCATAGGGAGGTTGTGTGACAGAGTACTAGCCAATCCTATGTTATAGTTAGCTACGCGAGTAATTTTTATAAGAAGAGAATGAGGATAAAAAAAAGTTTCTAGGGCTTGGTATCCCTCTAATATGGGTTAAACATGGAAGTGAAACCCTTGCCTAACTATCGAATTAATACTCGGGTGAGGTTGTCACACCTAATATTGTCACCTACCATCCACTATCGTGATGCTATGATAGGACTACCACTCGTATGACAAAGACAACTATCATTGGTCATCGTCACACGATGATTGCATGATGATTGACAATATTTCCAAACCATCATTCATGCCACTATCGTGGATAGAACTTTGATCATCACATGGAGGCTCTAATCTACGCCCAACTATAGTTGGCGACATATATAGTGACTGATTCTAATGAAACATCCATGGCGAAACCATAATTAGATATTCAATAGTTAAACAATTAATTCAATCCATATTCAAACACCCAATAGGGTTAAACCATGCCCTAGATAAAAGATTACTCAATGTGCATACATGAAATTACAGATATACCACAAGAGTATCAATAGAAAACATATAAAAGGGAGAAGAAAACTTATCTCATAAAAATCACAATCCAAAAGCTCCAAAGATACAAGGTTGCTCCAAGAAAACACTAAATAAATCAACCCTAACCCTACTCCTACTCCTAATCTACTTTTAAAAGGAAGAAGATTGAAGAAAAACTGGAGGAATCCGTGCTCCCCCCCAAAGTTAACGCATTAAAACCTTAAATATAACCCAAAATCCTAGCAGGAATCGGGTAAAACCCGACCTGACACGACATGTCGAGCACTCGATACGGTCATACCGATCCAAATTTAACGGTTTCGCATGAATAGAACTTTTGCAAAGGGTTGATGAATAGGAAAAACACATGGGATCAAGCTGAAAATTGGTGTGCCAGGGATTTAGAGGGTGGAGATCAAGTTGAACTGTTCGGATCTTTCGAAAAAATAGGGGGGCATAGAATTTTTGTTAGGGGGGTTATTTTTGGGGGTTATTTGATCCATCATATATATATATATATATATATATATATATATATATATATATATATATATATATATATATATATATATATATATATATATATATATATATATATATATATATATATGGAGAATATGCGTTATCTTTATTGAATCTAAAAAAATTTACAAGGGGTCAAGGCATAGCAGGAGGATGTTAGTATTTCAGGGGTAGGCCACATGTGCCGTTCCCTGCCAATACTTGACACCTTCCTCTACTCCAAGAGCCCAAATATCACACTTTACACCAATACACCCCAATTTGAAAGGGGTGCACTCTCAGCCTCATGATCCCACTCGATGTGCCTCAAAGAAATACGGACGTCAACAACTATGTCTTCAAAAAGAAGAGTATGGATCTGACTAACTCCTTCAAAAATCCTCCGATTCCTTTCCCTCCATATATGACATGCCATAACTGATGGATCCTGTCCAAAACAGAGTTAGGATCGATAATATGAAGTTTAGACTTACGCTTGCGTATGCTGCACGGTAGTCTACGAACTTCGCCTTCGGATTCGCCACGACGGATCGAGTCTACTCACGAGCGGAGTAAGGCTACTAAATCCACAATCTAAATCTCTACTTTAGATTAAGAACTTGGATAGAGGGAGAGGAAATATTTCTGCAGAGCTTCGCTAGGATGAAGATGCATGCATGAATTTCATGCAAAAAGTGTAAGGAAAATGGCTACCCTTGGGTCTTATTTATAGCCCCCAAGGTAGTTATTTTAGGGTAAGTTGTTCCTTTGGAACAACTTAATTAAGGTGTACCATGATACATGGCACATTATAAGCTTAAGTTGTACCATATGCATGGTACAACATAAGCTTAAGATATTCCCCCTTTATTAGCCATATGTCGCATGCACTTATGCATATATAATGCGACATTCCCACTCATCCAGAGATCCTCTCCGCAAGGGAACATATTCCCTTTGCACACGACTTCGTGTACGCGACGTTCGAGGTCCGTATTCCCTCGTACATCCCCCACAAGGGTGTACAAACGTCTTCCATATCCAACATCTCCCACTCACACTTGAGGGGATTGTAAGAGAACGTCTTTCTCTTAGTTCTTTCATCTATCATACCGAGAAATAGACCGTGCGACCGTCATGCGCGTAGAGTCTGTTGTTGTGCACTTGTTAGAGATACACAACGACCTCGAAGGTGCAAAGTTGAGTAGTTCAACGCATGCTTTACCCTAGATTATTTCTTCGCATTTCTTGTACTTTATATTCAACAATTGAATCCCATCTGGATTACAATTGGCTGGCCAGCTTTGAATCATTAAAGTCCAAATGCAAATATGAAATCAATCTTCCTCTTCTTGCGAACCTTCTGATCTTGACTTGATTCGCTTTTCTAACGTGCCCCGCCGAGCCGAATTACCATAGCCCATTAGTAACACGCTAAGATAGCGATCATCTCGTCAAATCTAAAGGAACCAATTGGAGTCCTTGAGGGTAAGAGTTAAGACCCGTATGGCCTTTGAGTCTCACATAATAGCAAACACTATTGCTACTAACTCAGTGGTCGAAATGCATACGTGGTATGAACACGTATTACAACATCACTCCTTTCCCATGGAGAGTATGTCTTAATGATGTTGTACGGATGAAAAGATCAGACACCACAGTGCCTATCTTTTTGAGTCCCCTTACTACTCGTGAAATATTCACGGACTCTCATCCTGCATAAGACAGATAGGATTTAAAAAATCCAATGAGATCTTTATATCCTTATGATACAGATCTCAGATCTTTTGTAAGCATCCATATGATGCAGATCTTTCATTCGACTATCTTGTTAAAGTCATGACTCTAAATCATTCGTCTAATGATTTTGACTTTAAACTAGTCTCATCTCTATCTTATCCATCTGATAAGATACGGCGGTTGCTCATGTGAGAGAGCCAACCTTTATCTGTCCGACATACACACAATTCAGCTGAGATTTCAAAAATGTACACAAACATTTCTTAAGAAATTCATATGCAATGTTTGAAAAAGAACTTATTCTTTTATTAAATTTGATCTTTCTTAGACATAGGAATATATATTGGTACAACTCAGCTCATACGCAATCCTTGGGATGATAAGTGTTTATAAAACACATTTCTGGGGATTGCTTTCGTAAGCTGATCCTCTATCATC
Source organism: Scilla litardierei (assembly GCA_030789695.1). Taxonomy (NCBI): domain Eukaryota; kingdom Viridiplantae; phylum Streptophyta; class Magnoliopsida; order Asparagales; family Asparagaceae; genus Scilla; species Scilla litardierei. The sequence continues at coordinate 340,191,256 of CM061142.1, read as the reverse complement.
TCATGCGTAGATATGTACCTTATGTCTACCTTCTTGGTTTTATCATAGTCTTTTGCAAATCTGCAGTTCCTTTAAGATACTGCATTATCCTCTTAACCGCTTTCCAGTGTTCTTGCCCTGGGTTGGATTGGTAACAGCTTACCGTTTCCAACGGCAAAACAGATGTCCGGTCTCGTACACACCATAGCGTACATAAGACTATCAACTGCACTGGAATATGGAACTTTTTCCATAATTTCCTTTTCCTTTTGGTTCTTTGGACACGATTCCAGATATAAATTATCGCATATGCTTATATGAATATCAATGGACTTGCAGTCCTGTATATTAAATCGTTCTAGAACCTTCTTTATATAAGTCTCCTGTGAAAGAGAAAGAAGTTTCTTCGAACGATTCCTTGAAATCTTAACTCCAAGGATATATGCGGCTTTTCCTATGCCTTTCATCTCAAATACTGATGAAAGCCAAGCCTTGATACTTATCACAAATCCCTTGTCATTTCTGGCTATTAAAATGTCATCTACATATAGAGACATGATAATATACTTGCTTTTAATCCTCTTGATATATACTCAGTTATCTTCATCAAACATGGAAAATCCATTTGATAAGACAACTTCTTGAAATTGTATATACCATTGCCTCGAGGATTATTTAAGACCATATATGGACTTACGAAGTTTACAAACCTTATGTTCGTTTCCTTCTTTTACAAACCCTGGTGGTTGTTCCATATAGATCTCCTCGTCCAATTCTCCATTGAGAAAGGCAGTCTTTACATCCATCTGATGTAATTCGAGGTATAAGCAAGCTACCATTGCTAGAATCATGCGAATCAAGGTAAAACGCACAACAGGTGAGAAGTTTTCTTCGTAGTCTATCTCTTCCTGTTGCGTAAAACCTTTCGCGACAAGGCGAGCTTTATATCTATCTATAGAGCCATCAGCCTTATGCTTGATCTTGAGAACCCATTTGTTCCCAATTGCTCTATGTCCTCTGGGTGAGTTAACTAAGTCCCAGACTTGGTTAACTTTTATGGATTTCAATTCCTCCTTCATCGCTTCCATCCATTTGTCTTTTGCAGGGCATGATGCGGCATATTTGAGATTCTTCAAGTCCTTGTTGACTCGAATTAAGATCAATTCTAATATCACTCCCACTTGAAATGTTGTTAGAATTGCTCCCACTTGGATCATTATTCCCGTATGGAATAGGATAATCGTCATTCGTATAATCCATTGGTGAACCAAGAATTTCTCCCACTCGAATGAGGTAATCCTTTTTGATCATAAATCTCAAAAATAGAGATAAGTCCTGACTTATCTCGCCCTGTCTTGGAAACTCGTTTTCCAAGAAAGTGACATCCCTCGACTCAAACTCAATTAGCACACCATTGTCTTCCTGATTAACAAAAACATAACCTTTGGAGTTTTATACGTATCGTTTAAAGATACATTTCCTTCCCCATGGCCCAAGTTTGCCATTCTTATGGGAGGAAATATGTGCGTTGAATGCACAAACTCAAGGTAAAAATGTTTAAGTCAGGAGACCTTTGGTTCCACAACTCATAAGGAGTGGAGCTAACTGATTTCGAGGGTACGCGGTTTAAAATGAAAACGGTTGTCAATAATGCATCACCCCAAAAGGTGATTGGCAAGTTAGCTTGCGCCATCATTGAACGGACCATTTTTCATTAAAGTCCTATACCTGCAACACCAATTTGTTGAGGAGTATAAGGCATAGTTACCTGATGTACTATGCATTTTTCATCACAAAGTTCCTTTAAACTTGTTGATTGATATTCACCGCCCCTATCGGTTCGCACGACTTTAATCTTGCGATCTAATTGATTCTCCACTAAACTCATATAGTTTTTAAAGCAGGTTTAGTGCTTTCACTTTTGTGGGATATCAAATAGATATTACCGAATCGGGTGAAATCATCAAAAAAGTGATGAAATAGGACTTCCCGCGTCTTGTCTTGACATTCATCGGACCACATATGTCCGAATGGATAAGCTGTAGTGGAACCTCGGCCCTTGTGCCGGTTCCAAACGGCTTGCGACAAGATTTCCTCACAAGGCAATGTTTGCAGGTTGACATTTCAACCTTTGAAACATTGGATAGAAGGCCACGTTTGGCAAGTCTATCCATACGCATTGGTCCAATATGACCAAGCCTTGCGTGCCAACAAATTATATTAGACTTAACAGTCAAAGAATTTGTCACAATGAAATTTTCATTACATGAGGAAATACATTGTACTTATTACAATAAATCCTTTGAAATACAAACCCAGTACCAATAAAGGAATTATTACAAAATAGGTCCATATTACAATCATGAAGAACCAACTATAACCAAGACCCATAAAATTGACCACAGTATTAATATTCCTTTGAATATATGGAATGAAGAGAACATCATAAAGTAGGAGAGTGTGGCCGTTGTCCAAGTCTAGCTTGCAATTCCCAACGCCTTTCTCTACAACACGTGAGTTGTTTCCTACATTGATCCATTTCATTCCTTGGGGTATCCGGTGATACTTCACGAAGGACCGTCTGTCCTTTGCTATGTGGTCGGTGGCACCTGAATTAATTATCCCAAAATGGATTAGATTCCACAAGAAATAGTGAACTAGAAACACATATGTAACTAGTATTACAAGTTACCTCGTCACTTCCACTCATACACGAACGAGCATAGTGACCGAGCTTGTTGCACTTGAAGCACTTGATCCTTTTCAAGTCTTTCTTCTTGTGCCATTTCTTGTGCCCACCCTTATGTTTGGGTTCCTTGGTAGACTCAGGTTGCTTATTACGTTCATTAGAAGACTTCGAACGATCTTTACGTTTCTTTCCCCCGTGTGAGGAACTAGCAACCATGTGCACTTCTGCACCTGGCTTGGCAGCCGCAAGCCGCTCTTCCTCTAATTCGAGGTGCTTGGAAACATCGTTGAAGGTCTTGATGCTCTTATTATGAGTGAGATGCATCTTCATCTGATCCCACCCATTTGGTAGGGAACGTATGACTGCTTGGATTTGTTGCTCATCCGTGAGCACATGACCTGCGTCCTTTAACTCTGATATAAGGTTCGCCATATGTCGCAGATGTTTCCCCATGGAATGATCTGGACGTTTCTTATATGTATCGAACTTTATAGTTAAGGCGCGAAGTTTGGACACCGATGTGCCACCGAACTTCTCCTCTAGCTTGGACCATATGTCCATGGCTAGGTTATGTTCTCGGAAGATGCGCATTATGTCATCAGCCATACTGCTTAATAACGCAATGCGCGCTATCTTATTCTTCCGAGACCAAGCATCAAAAGCTTCCTTGTCTCTTCGGTGTTGGGCCGTAGTGCCCAACTCGGGTTCAATCATTACGTTCTTTAGAGTTTCAAGCACTTCTTGCTCCTCTAAAACGTATTGTATCTTAATGGACCAAAGTTTGTCATTATCGCCGTTGAGTTTTTCACCTTTGTTTAACTCAGCGACGATATTCTTTGAAGCGGAAGACATTTTACTTTTAAAATGCTGCAAAAGACACAAAACCGAGGGTTCGATCAAAAACATTGCATAAAAAATTCTTAAAATATAACTCCCACTTGAAATGATAATAGAGTATCCCATTTGGATAGTTCTAAAAATTCAAATTCCACTTGGAATTATATTATATTTGATAAGTTACTTTCGAAAAATATTGAAGATGTTGTTCTAGAATCGAAAAGGTCTCTATGATTCCAATCACCATCTAGAACAACTTTCAATATTCCCCCATCACTTATCAAACAATAGTACTCTTATAGTACTAGCAGCGGAAAATGAGCATTTGATAAGTTACTTTCGAAAAATATTGAAGATGTTACTCTAGAATCGGAAAGGTCACTATGTTTCCAATCACCATCTAGAGTAACTTTCAATATTTCTCCCTCACTTTATCAAATGTTAGTACTCTTATAGTACTTTGCAGCGGAAAAGCGTTTTTGAAAACGTATTTTTCAAAACAAATTTAAAATACATTGGCTAATCTCCATAGAGTAGAGCACAACGTCATAAGTTCATTGGCTAATCTCCGTGGAGTAGAGCACAATGACATGGCTAATCTCGCATGAAGTAGAGCATTACGGCTAATCTTTAAGGAGTAGAGCACAATTACATAAGTACATTGGCTAATCTTCGTAGAGTAGAGCACAATGACTTGGCTAATCTCGCATGAAGTAGAGCACTATGGCTAGTCTTCAAGGAGTATAGCCCAAGTTAAAAAACTTCATTAAAATGTTAGTTCCGTATGAACTAGTCGGCACTGTGGTTAGCCCCGTATGGGATAATCGGCACATCCGAGTTTGGCCAATGCCTTTTGTCACCCCGTATGGGTTAGTAGGCAAGTTTGCAGTCGACCCAGACCTTCTGTCAGATTGGTCGACCAAAAACTCCAAATTGGTCGACCAATTTTTCGAAAGCAACTTCTTCCCGGCCAGGGCCTCTGCCCTGGCCGGTGCTTGGCCAAGGGCCTCTGCCCTGGCCGGCCAGGGGCCCTGGCCCCCTCGGCCAGGACCGGCCAGGCCCTGGCCTCTGCCAGGGCCGGCCGGCCAGGCCACTGGCCGGGGCCAGGGCTCCTGCCCTGGCCTCGGCCAGGCCCTGACCTGAGGCCAGGGCGCCGCCCTGGCCTCTGCCAGGGCGGCCTGGCCGCTGACCGGGGCCAGGGCTCCTGCCTTGGCCTCGGCCAGGCCCTGGCCTCTGCCAGGGCAGCCTGGCCGCTGGCCGGGGCAGCCTGGCCGCTGGCCGGGGCCAGGGCTCCTGCCCTGGCCTCGGCCAGGCCCTGGCCTGAGGCCAGGGCACCGGCCCTGGCCACCGACAGGGCCGGCCCTGGCCACCGACAGGGCCGGCCCTGGCCGGCAGGCCTTGGCCAAGGCCGGCCACTGCCGGCAGGCCTTGGCCAAGGCCGGCCACTGCCGGCCTGGCCTTGGCCGGCCATTGCCGGCCTGGCCATGGCCGGCCATGGCTTGGCCATGGCCGGTCATGGCCAAGGCCATTCGGCGTTGGCCGGCCATGGCCCCTTTGGCCATGGCCGGCCACCCCCTTTGAATGGGGTTGCCGCACTTATTCCTCCCCCTTGATGGGGTGGTCACCGGTGGTTATTGGCCGTAGCCAACCCCCTCCGCTTGAGGAGAGGGGGTGCATGGCCTTCATAGCCCTTTTGGCCATGGTGCACATGCACCAAATTTCCTCTTACCCGATGGAAGTAACTACCATCATCTTCCTCGATGAAGCACCCGTTCGTCGATGAAGCACCCGTTCGTCGAGAAATTAGTTATTTCCTAATGGCCGTGTGCCAAAAAATGAAAAATAACACACTACGTGAACGGTCGGTTCTTCCCGTCACGGAGAGTTCCTACCATATCCATAATGATAGGAGACCCTAACGTGAAAAGAACAACCGCTGCGTTCTCTCCGTCACGAAGCGTTCCTACTATATCCGTAATAGTAGGAGACCCATTCGTGAAAAAGACAACGACTCGTTCATAGTTTCGACGGGGCGGTGGATTGACCGGGGCGAACCCATATGGCTCTGATACCAATGATGGATCCTGTCCAAAACAGAGTTAGGATCGATAATATGAAGTTTAGACTTACGCTTGCGTATGCTGCACGGTAGTCTACGAACTTCGCCTTCGGATTCGCCACGACGGATCGAGTCTACTCACGAGCGGAGTAAGGCTACTAAATCCACAATCTAAATCTCTACTTTAGATTAAGAACTTGGATAGAGGGAAAGGAAATATTTCTGCAGAGCTTCGCTAGGATGAAGATGCATGCATGAATTTCATGCAAAAAGTGTAAGGAAAATGGCTACCCTTGGGTCTTATTTATAGCCCCCAAGGTAGTTATTTTAGGGTAAGTTGTTCCTTTGGAACAACTTAATTAAGGTGTACCATGATACATGGCACATTATAAGATTAAGTTGTACCATATGCATGGTACAACATAAGCTTAAGATATTCCCCCTTTATTAGCCATATGTCGCATGCACTTATGCATATATAATGCGACATTCCCACTCATCCAGAGATCCTCTCCGCAAGGGAACATATTCCCTTTGCACACGACTTCGTGTACGCGACGTTTGAGGTCCGTATTCCCTCGTACATCCCCCACAAGGGTGTACAAACGTCTTCCATATCCAACAATAACTGCCAGTACAGTCTTGGCCAGAATGCTCACACAATTCTTCCTATGATAGTTAGAGATCAGCAGGTCACCCACCCCTGCAAGGGAAGTAGGTGCAGCCATAGTGATTCCTAACTTGAGTAGACTCCTGCAAATGAGGTAATTAGTAAAACTGCATTCAAAAAATATATGATCCACACTTTCGTGTGCATTATCAGACAAAAGGACACAAAAGTGGGAACTAGGAACTCCCTAATGAATGAGTTTATCCAGAGTGATCAGTTTCTTATGAAAGGCACGTAGCAGAGTAATAGCCATTTTGGGATATGCTCCTGGAACCAGACCACCTTATAGTAGGGGAATATGGGTCTAACAGCGCGAGATCTAGCCCATGCATCATGCAAAGAAGGGGATTTAGAGTACAAATCCTAAGAATCCTCGCCAGAAATAAGCGAGATAGAGCCAATAGCAAATCCAACACGTAAGAGTATAGGGATGTTCACCCATCCCTCCGTAGTCCAGTAATCGCAACCCAATTTCCTTTCCTCACCCACCGGCACATCATAGGCATCACAAAGCGGCCCACAAGGAAGCCAGCTATCATACCAAAACAGAGTAATGGTCCCGTCTCTGACAATATGCTTAGTAAGTTTCCTGGTGAATTCACGACACTGAAGCATAAATTTCCATGTCCCAGATTGCATAGGGCTGGCATTAGCTAAGAAGAAACCTGTATTGCTCAGATATTGACTTCTCATATAGGTAGCCCAAATGCCATCGTGTGTGAGCATGCGCCAAGTCAACTTGACTCCATAAGCATTGTTTAACTCTGAGAAACGCCTAAGTCCCCACACACCCCTCCTTTTTGGGGGCACACAGGTCATCCCAGGCCCAAGCATAAGATTTCCCCCAAATAAACTTCCTGCAGATGGAGTTGAGAGTACACAAAACAGACTTAGGGATACGGAAGGCCTGCATCCAGAAAGATACCATACCAAAAATGACAGATCTAACAAGCTTAATGCGCCCATCAATAGATAATAGAGACGAAGACCATTCCTGCAATCTGTTCCTGCATCTGTCAATCAATCGAATGTGCATCGAGGCTTTAGGATATTTAGCAGAGAGAGGAAGACCCAAATAAGTAGAAAGTGATTGCACTCGCCAAATACCCAGAATTTCTGCAAGAGTACCAGGTTCTTTAGTTCCTTTGCTAAATAGTCCTGCACTTTTACTCCAATTAACTTCCATACCAGTAAGACATTTAAAAGTAGTAAGAAGATCTTTTAGCCCTTCAAAGGATTTGATGTTAGCACGGCAAAAGACCAACAGATCATCAGTAAAGAGAAGATGAGTAACCACCCCAGCCCTCTTCATGGGCATAATGCTGCGAGTAGCGTGGGCCTTAGCCATAAGGAGAGAAAAAGCTTCCATAACAACCACAAAGAGATAAGGAGATAGAGGGTCACCCTGCCTCAGCCCTCTATTAGATTTGAAAATACCGAAAGGAGAACCATTAACCATGAAGAAGAAGGAAGGAGTGGATATACACTCATATATCAAACTTATACACCTGTGCTTAAATCCCATACGGTGGAGCATGAAGTAAATGAATTCTCTATTCATACTGTTAAATGCCTTACGAAGATCCAATTTTAAACAGGCACGGGCTCTCATGGGAATATTGAAGTCCCGAATATGCTCATGAGCAAGAAGGGCACAATAAGCCAATAGGCGATCTTTGAGAAATGCAACTTGATTAGGGGAGATTAGCTCAATAATAGCCCTTTTCAACCTGTTACACAGCACTTTGCTGATAATTTTATATAGAACATTACAGCATGAGATAGGCATATAGTCACCAAGACCAGTAGCATTAGATCCTTTGGGAATGAGAGTTAGGAGCGTATGGTTGACATGTCGAAGGATTCTACCAGATCTGAAATATGATAAGACAACGCTAGTAACATCTCTGCCAACAATCCCCCAAGAGTTTTGATAAAAGAACCCATTAAACCCATCAGGACCAGGGGCCTTATCAGCACCAATTTGAAAAACCGTATTTTTGATTTCCTCCTCAAGGACATGCCTTTCAATCCAAGCAACAGCCTCAACCGTAGGAACTCTTTTAGTTGTAATGCATGGAAACACCCTCCAATAATCATCCTGATTGTAAAGATTATCGTAAAATTTGGGGCCATCTATTTTTATTTTATTGATAGTGTCATCACGAGAACCATCGCTAGATATGAGATGCCCAAGATTATTATGGATTTGTCTGGCTTTCATAGCTGTGTAGAAAAATTAAGTGTTACGATCCCCCAAATTGAACCAGTCCTGCCTACTCTTTTGTTTAAGGTTGGCCTCCTCAATGTCTATATCATCAGCCAGTTGGTTAGTAAGAACTTGTTCTTTTTTGGGTATCAACACAAGTGCATAGGTTCAGATTATTCTGAATAGCATCAAGCTCAGCACGACATTTTGCAACATCATAGGCGTCCCTGATGGCCGTCCCTAACTTTTTAAGCCCCATTTTAGCACTTTTAAGTTTAATAACAAGCCGAATCATCGGGCAACCATCAACACCAATATGCCAATATTCTCTCAATACGTCAAGGTACCCCGGGTCCTGAGCCCAAGAGTTAAAGAACTTAAAAGGTTTAGGGATCAGCACCAACCATAGTGTTAAGATGAATAATAAAAGTAGAGTGATCACTGTAATGCCCTGATAGCTACTGCACAAGTACTAGAGGGGGGTGAATAGTACTTTAAAATAATCAAGATAATTATTACTAATTATTGTGCAAACTCAACTAACAATGCGGAATGAAAATATGACAAACAAGAATTAAGCAATGCAAACAAACGATGTAACGGGTTCGGATCCACCCAAGTCTCCCCGACTTGTTCCCGGTGATCCTACGTCCCAAACACTCGAATCCCCTCCGGCTACTTGAGTTAGAATCCTCTAACCCAAGTTTGCACTCTGAAATTCTTGTAGAAAACCTCTACAAGATCAAATCATACACAAATCGAAATGTGACTCCCACAAACCGGGATCACAACCTTCTCTCACAACCGAGAGATAAACTTAATAGCAATGTAAATTAAACAATGAAATACTTACCAACAAAATCCTATGCCTTGAGTAAACTTACTGATTTTAGAGCAAGGAAGATTTTGAAGGAGAGAATGTCACCAAACCCTAGCTTCACCAAGATGAACAGCGATCGAAGGTTAGGATGGAGTTGGTGACTTTGAATCAAGCTCTTGGCTTGAGTGGCTCACAATGAAGAGAATCTCTCTTGAGGAAATTAGGGCTCAAGGAGTTTGGAGAGATTCTTGTGAGAAGAGGAAGCTTGGAAATGAGAATTGAATGCTTTCTCTTTGATTCTCTAAAACTCAATAATGGCAGCCTTGAATGCTAGGTTAGAAGCACTTCAAGTATATATAGGATAGAGAGAAGAGAGAAGCAAAATCGTGGCAATAAATGCCCAACGGATCTATTTCTGAAGCAGTCTAATCCGTCTAAGAAGGATCACTGACCGATTAGTTTTGCAACTAGTCGGTCGGTGATTCTTCTTGGACCGACTAGATGGCAGACATCCAAAATAGGGAATTCAGGAGATAGAACTAGTCGGTCTAAGAAGACTTACCAACCGACTAGTTTGACAACTAGTCAGTCGGTGAGTGTTCTTTGACCGACTAAGTAGTTGAAATCAATAGGCTGAACCCAAGGAGAACTAGTCGGTCTAAGAACAAATTCCAACCGACTAGTTTCATAACTAGTCGGTCGATGGATGTTCTTGGACCGACTAACGAGTCAACAGTAGCTAGGTTGAAAAATGGAAGTATAACTAGTCGGTCTAAGAAGGATTCCAAACCGACTAGTTTGAAAATTAGTCGGTCGGTGAACCTTCTTGGACCGACTAATTGGTCAACAGTGAAGAGGCTGAATTGAGCAAGGAAGTCTAGTCGGTTCAAGAAGGATTCTTAACCGACTAGATGACAATCTAGTCGGTTGGTTCTTCTTCTTGAACCAACTAAGATGCACTAGAAGCCGCGAAATGAAGCGTGAAGCTTCGGGAAAGTTTCTATGGGCTTCTAAGATAATCCTAGCTCTAAGATATGAGCGTTATGAAGATTATAATGTAAGTCCTACTCAAGGCTTAACATTCTACGAAAAGAAGCTAGAAGACTATAAAATAAACTAGACGAACCGTCTTCAAAGCTTCAATCCGAATCTCTTGACTTCAATAATGCTCCTAGAGCTTCAACGAAGCTTCATGCACACGATCACGCTCTTTGAGAAGTCTTGAGACGTCGCTTTTGATGTACGTAGAATTTTGGCGACGATCTCCATAACTGCGCTCACAAAGAGTTAGTTCATGATATTTATGTTTGTTCATCATCAAAACCAAATCCGGGGAATCAATACTCAACATTCTCCCCCTTTTTGGTGATGACAAATCAACATAAATAATAATCAATAATAATGAGTCAAATGAAATTTACTTACTCCCCCTGCATTGGTGACACGTTAATTCCGTATTAAATAAAAACCATACGCATCAAGCAGACGAGGAAAGTACAAAATATGAACCCAATTATTGAAATTTAGGATCTAAATCCATTTTTATATCTTAACTCCCCCTGAATCTAACATATCTAATTAGATTCACGGTAAATTGCTTTAAATTATCATTTAGCACATCATCATTATTACTTCTCTCCCCCTTTGGCATTAGCAAAAAGAGCGGGAGGAGATCAACGACAACAACAATGGCTAAAATAAAAGCACGAGAGTCGAAGAATACGACCACGGACCAAATGACACCAAAGTAAAATCACGAAGAAAATCAAAGCGTGCCAACGATGTAGAATCCTGCCAAAACAGAGTTAGGATCTATAAATGAAGTTGAGACTTACGCTTGCGTATGCGGCACGGTAGTCACAGAACTTCGCCTTCGGATTCGCCACGACGGATCGTGTCTTCTCACGAACGGAGTAAGGCTACTAAATCCACAATCTAAATCTCTACTTTTAGATTAAGAACTTGGATAAAGAGAGAGGAAGGATTTCGGCAGAGCTTCGCTAGAATGAAATGCATGCAAGAATGCCATGCAAAAGTGTAAAGAAATGGCTTACCCTTGGGTCTTATTTATAGCCCCCAAGGTAGTTATTTTAGGAGTAATTGTTCCTTTGGAACAATTTAACTAAGGTGTACCATGATACATGGCACATTATAAGCTTAAGTTGTACCATATGCATGGTACAACATAAGCTTAAGATATTACCCCTTTATTAGCCATATGTTGCATGCACTTATGCATATATAATGCGACTTTCCCATCAATCTAGAGATCCTCTCCGCAAGGGAACATATTCCCTTCGCACACGACTTCGTGTACGCGACGTTCGAGGTCCGTATTCCCTCGTACATCCCCTACAAGGGTGTACTAACGTCTTCCATATCCAACATCTCCCACTCACACTTGAGGGGATTGTAAGAGAACGTCTTTCTCTTAGTTCTTTCATCTATCATACCGAGAAATAGACCGTGCGACCGTCATGCGCGTAGAGTCTGTTGTTGTGCACTTGTTAGAGATACACAACAACCTCGAAGGTGCAAAGTTGAGTAGTTCAACGCATGCTTTACCCTGGATTATTTCTTCACATTTCTTATACTTTATATTCAACAATTGAATCCCATCTGGATCACAATTGGCTGGCCAGCTTTGAATCATTAAAGTCCAAATGTGAATATGAAATCAATCTTCCTCTTCTTGCGAACCTTCTGATCTTGACTTGATTCGCTTTTCTAACGTGCCCCGCCGAGCCAAATTATCATAGCCCATTAGCAACACGCTAAGATAGCGATCATCTCGTCAAATCTAAAGGAACCAATTGGAGTCCTTGAGGGTAAGAGTTAAGGCCCATATGGCCTTTGAGTCTCACATATAGCAAACATTATTGCTACTAACTCAGTGGTCGAAATGCATACGTGGTATGAACACGTATTACACCATCGCTCCTTTCCCAGGGAGTGTATGTCTCAATGATGTTGTAAGGATGATGATCAGACACCACAATGTCTGACTTTGAGTCCCTTATTCTACTCAAATAATCCTTTGGACTCACATCCCGCATTTAGACAGATAGGATTTCAAAAAAAAATCCTTTTAGATCTTTTGTAAGCATCCATATGATGCAGATATTTCATGCGACTATTTTGTTTAAGTCATGACTCTTAAATCATCCGTCTGATGATTTTGACTGCAAACAGGTCTCATCTCTATTCCATCCGTCTGATAGAATAAGGCGGTTGCTCATGTGAGAGAGCCAACCTCAATCTGTCCGACATACTAGAATTCAGCTGAGATTTCAAAAATGTACATAAACATTTCTTAAGAAATTCATATGCAATGTTTGAAAAAAGAACTTATTCTTTTATTAATTTTGATCATTTACAGACATGGGAATTTACCTTGGTACAACTCAGCTCTTACACAATCCTTGAGATGATAAGTGTTTGTAAAACACATCTCTGGGGATAGCCTTTGTAAGCGGATCCGCTATCATCTCATGCGTAGATATGTACCTTATGTCTACCTTCTTGGTCTTATCATATTCTTTTGCAAATTTGTAGCGGATATCTATGTGTTTGGTCTTACAATGGAATTTCGGATCTTTGACATAGGATATAAATTCTTGACTGTCGCTGTGTATAGGTACAGCACCTGAGTCACTTGCATTAATTAGCCTGTCTAAGAACTTCCTAAGCCAAACAGCCTCTTGGACTGCCATGCTAAATGATACAAACTCGGCTTCCATGGTTGAAAGTGCGATGCAGGATTGTTTCTTGCTACTCCAGGATATTGCACCAGATCCGAGGAGAAAAACATATCCTGAGGTTGATCGTCGCTCATCGAGATCACCCGCCCAATCAGCATCAGTGTAGCCTTCGAGCCTCAAGGAATCTCCTTGATAGCATAAAGCAAAGTCTGCAGTTCCTTTGAGATACCGCATTATCCTCTTAACCGCTTTCCAGTGTACTTGCCCTGGGTTGGATTGGTAACGACTTACCATTCCAACGGCAAAACAGATGCCCGTTCTTGTACACATCATAGCGTACATTAGACTACCAACTGCACTGGAATATGGAACTTTTTCCATAACCTCCTTCTCTTTTTGGTTCTTCGGACATGATTTTAGACATAAATTGTCGCACTTGCTTATTGGAGTATCAATGGACTTGCAGTCCTGCATATTAAAACGTTCTAGAACCTTCTTTATATAAGTCTCCTGTGAAAGAGAAAGAAGTTTCTTTGAACGATTCCTTGAAATCTTAACTCCAAGGATATATGCGGCTTCTCCCATGTCTTTCATCTCAAAAACTGATGAAAGCCAAGCCTTGATATCCATCACAAAGCCCTTGTCATTTCCGGCTATTAAAATGTCATCTACATATAGAGACATAATAATATACTTGTTCTTATTCCTCTTGATATATACACAGTTATCTTCATCAAGCATGGAAAATCCATTTGATAAGACAACCTCTTGAAATCGTATATACCATTGCCTCGAGGATTGTTTAAGACCATATATGGATTTAAGAAGTTTACAAACCTTATGTTCGTTTCCTTCTTTTACAAACCATGTTGGTTGTTCCATATAGATCTCCTCGTCCAATTCTCCATTGAGAAAGGCAGTCTTTACATCCATTTGATGTAATTCGAGGTCTAAGCAAGCTACTATTGCCAGAATCAGGCGAATTGAGGTAAAACGAACAACAGGTGAGAAGGTCTCTTCGTAGTCTATCCCTTCCTGTTGCGTAAAACCTTTCGCGACAAGGCGAGCTTTATATCTGTCAATAGAGCCATCAGCCTTATGCTTGATCTTGAGAACCCATTTGTTCCCAATAGCTCTACGTCCTCTGGGTAAGTCAACTAAGTCCCAGAATTGGTTAACTTTCATGGATTCTAACTCCTCTTGCATCGCTTCCATCCATTTGTCTTTAGCAGGGCAAGATACGGCCTGTTTGAAAGTAGCAGGCTCGTCATCTTCTTGTAATAAAGTCATAAAGGTTTGCGGAAATTCATCCTCAAATCTTAGAGGAGCCAACCTTGTACGACTACTACGTCGTATTTGAGATTCTTCAAGTCCTTGTTGACTCGAATTTAGATCAATTCTAATATCACTCCCACTTGGAATGTCGTTAGAATTGCTCCCACTTGGATCATTATTCCCGTATGGAATAGGATAATCGTCATTCGTATAATCCATTGGTGAAGGTTGAAACGTATTTTCGTTTTCACCAAGAATTCTCCCACTCGAATGAGGTAATCCTTCTTGATCATAAATCTCAAATAGAGATAAGTCCTGACTTATCTCGCCCTGTCTTGGAAACTCATTTTCCAAGAAAGTGACATCCCTCGACTCAAACTCAATTAGCCCACCATTGTCTTCCTGACTAACAAAAACATAACCTTTGGAGTTTTCTGCATATCGTATAAAGATACACTTCCTTCCCCTTGGCCCAAGTTTGCCATACTTATGGGAGGAAATATGTGCGTAGGATGCACAACCCCAAGGTTTCAAAATGTTTAAGTCAGGAGACCTTTGGTTCCACAACTCATAAGGAGTGGAGCTAACTGATTTCGAGGGTACGCGGTTTAAAATGAAAGCGGCCGTCAATAATGCATCACCCCAAAACGTGATTGGCAAGTTAGCTTGCGCCATCATTGAACAGACCATTTCCATTAAAGTCCTATTTCTCCTTTCTGCAACACCGTTTTGTTGAGGAGTATAAGGCATAGTCACCTGATGTACTATGCCTTTTTCATCACAAAGTTCCTTAAAACTTGGTGATTGATATTCACCGCCCCTATCGGTTCGCAAGACCTTAATCTTGCGATCTAACTGATTCTCCACTAAACTCATATAGTTTTTAAATCAAGCCAAAGCTTCACTTTTGTGGGATATCAAATAGATATGTCCGAATCGGGTGAAATCATCAATAAAAGTGATGAAATAGGACTTTCCATGTCTTGTCTTGACATTCATCGGACCACATATGTCCGAATGGATAAGCTGTAATGGAACCTCGGCCCTTGTGCCGGTTCCAAACGGCTTGCGACAAGATTTCCCCACAAGGCAATGTTCGCAGGTCGACATTTCAACCTTTGAAACATTGGATAGAAGGCCACGTTTGGCAAGTCTATCCATACGCGTTGGTCCAATATGACCAAGCCTTGCGTGCCAACAAATCACATCAGACTCATAAGTCTTAGAATTTGCAATAAGGAAATTTTCATTACATGAGGAATCATACATTGTACTCATTACAATAAATCCTTTAAATACAAACCCAGTACCAATAAGAGTATTATTACAACTTAAGTCCACATTACAATCATGAAAAAACCAGTTATAGCCAAGACCCATTAATACGACCACAGAAATTATATTCCTTCGAATATCTGGAGCGAATATGACATCATGAAGTAGGAGAGTGCGGCCGTTGTCTAAGACTAGCTTGCAAGTCCCAACGCCTTTCACTTCAACACGTGTGTTGTTTCCTACATAGATCCACTTCGTTCCTTGGGGTATCTGGTGATACTCCACGAAGGACCGTCTGTCCCTTTCTATGTGGTCGGTGGCACCTGAATCAATTATCCAAAATGGATTAGATTCCACAAGAAATATTGAACTAGAAACACATATGTAACTAGTATATTTACAAGTTACCTCGTCGCCTCCACTCGTACACGAACGAGCATAGTGACTGAGCTTGTTGCACTTGAAGCACTTGATCCTTTTCAAGTCTTTCTTCTTGTGTCATTTCTTGTGCCCACCCTTATGTTTGGGTTTCTTGGTAGACTCAGGTTGCTTATTACGTTCATTAGTGAACTTCGAACGATCTTTCCGTTTCTTTCCCCCGTGTGAGGAACTAGCAACCATGTGCACTTCTGCACTTGGCTTGGCAGCCGCAAGCCGCTCTTCCTCTAATTCGAGGTGCTTGGAAACATCGCTGAAGGTCTTGATGCTCTCATTGTGAGTGAGATGCATCTTCATTTGATCCCACCCATTTGGTAGGGAACGTATAACTGCTTGGATTTGTTGCTCATCAGTGAGCATATGACCTGCGTCCTTTAACTCCGAGATAAGGTTCGCCATTTGTCGCAGATGTTTCCCCATGGAATGATCTGGATGTTTCTTATATGAATCGAACCTTATAGTTAAGGAGCGAAGTTTGGATACCGATGTGCCACCGAACTTCTCCTCTAGCTTGGACCATATGTCCATGGCTAGGTCATGTTCTCGGAAGATGCGCATTATGTCATCAGCCATACTGCTTAATAACGTAATGCGCGCTATCTTGTTCTTCCGAGACCAAGCTTCAAAAGCTTCCTTGTCTCGTTGGTGTTGGGCTGTAGTGCCCAACTCGGGTTCAATCATAACGTTCTTTAGAGTTTCGAGCACTTCTTGCTCCTCTAGAACGTATTGTATCTTGATGGACCAAAGCTTGTAATTATCGCCGTTGAGTTTTTCACCTCTGTTTAACTCAGCGACGATATTCTTTGAAGCGGAAGACATTTTACTTTTAAAATGCTGCAAAAGACATAAAACCAAAGGTTTGATCAAAAAATTGCATTGAAAATTCTTAAAATACAATTCCCATTTGAAGTGATAGTAGAATATCCCATTTGGATAGTTCTAATTTCAACTCCCACTTGGAATGATATTTATAATTTGATAAGTTACTTTCGAAAAATATTGAAGATGTTACTCTAGAATCGGAAAGGTCACTATGTTTCCAATCACCATCTAGAGTAACTTTCAATATTTCTCCCTCACTTTATCAAATGTTAGTACTCTTATAGTACTTCGCAGCGGAAAAGCGTTTTTGAAAACGTATTTTTCAAAACGTATGAAAACATATTTTTCAAAAAATATATTTCATCTTAGTACCCTTATGATACTAGTGAAACATTCGGCACTTCTTGACCATTTGTCGGGAATGAGCCGTATCCGTGCCAAGGTCGGATCCCCATTTTGGGATTTTTCTGCAAACTATCGTCGCCGGCTCCCGTATGGATCCAGGCGTTTCCCCCCGTATGAGAGAATTTTGATGCAGACGACTATCGTTTGGCCCCGTATGGGCTAGTCGGCACGTTCATATTCGACCAAGGCCTTTTGCCGAATTGGTCGACCAAAACACCCGAATTGGTCGACCAATGATAATGGTCTGAAATTTCTCCGGCCAGGGCCTCTGCCCTGGCCGAGGCTGGCCAAGGGCCGGCCAGGGCCTCTGCCCTAACCGGCCAGGGGCCCTGGCCCCTCGGCCAGGGCCTCTACCCTGGCCGAGGCCAGGGCGTCGGCCCTGGCCATTGCCAGGGCCGGCCAGGCCCTGGCCTCTGCCAGGGCCGGCCAGGCCGGCCCCTGGCCTTGGCCGGGGCCGGCCACTGCCTGCCTGGACATGGCCGGCCATGGCTTGGCCATGGCCGGTCATGGCCAAGGCCATTTTTGCCTTGGCTGGCCATGGCCCTTTGGCCATGGCCGGCCTCCCCTTGTGTGGGGTGGCCGCACACCCCCAACGGTGGGGGTTGCCGCGGTGGTTATTGGCCGTAGCCAACCCCCTCCGCATGGGGAGGGGGGTGCATGGCCTTCATAGCACATTTGGCCATGGTACACATGCACTAAAATTCATCTTCCCCGATGGGAATAACCACCACCTTCTTCTCCGGTGAAGCACCCGTTCGTCGAGGAAGTAGTTGTCCTCCAATGGCCGTGTGCCAAAAAATGAACCCACTTCAAAAAATTCGTAAACTACGCGCTCCACATGAAGAGAGCACCCATTTCCTATGAATGGAGACTCAACATCCATGAAGAGAGCGAGTTTGACGATATGAACGGTCGGTTCTTCCCGTCACGGAGAGTTCCTGCCATATCCGTAATGACAGAAGACCCTAACGTGAAAAGAACAACCGCTGCGTTCTCTCCGTCACGAAGCGTTCCTACCATATCCGTAATGGAAGGATACCCATTCGTGAAAAAGACAACGACTCGTTCATAGTTTCGACGGGGCGGCTGTTTGACCGGGGCGAACCCGTATGGCTCCGATACCATTGTAGAATCCTGCCAAAACAGAGTTAGGATCTATAAATGAAGTTGAGACTTACGCTTGCGTATGCGGCACGGTAATCACAGAACTTCGCCTTCGGATTCGCCACGACGGATCGAGTCTTCTCACGAACGGAGTAAGGCTACTAAATCCACAATCTAAATCTCTACTTTTAGATTAAGAACTTGGATAAAGAGAGAGGAAGGATTTCGGCAGAGCTTCGCTAGAATGAAATGCATGCAAGAATGCCATGCAAAAGTATAAAGAAATGGCTTACCCTTGGGTCTTATTTATAGCCCCCAAGGTAGTTATTTTAGGAGTAATTGTTCCTTTGGAACAATTTAACTAAGGTGTACCATGATACATGGTACATTATAAGCTTAAGTTGTACCATATGCATGGTACAACATAAGCTTAAGATATTACCCCTTTATTAGCCATATGTCGCATGCACTTATGCATATATAATGCGACTTTCCCATCAATCTAGAGATCCTCTCCGCAAGAGAACATATTCCCTTTGCACACAACTTCGTGTACGCGACGTTCGAGGTCCGTATTCCCTCGTACATCCCCTACAAGGGTGTACTAACGTCTTCCATATCCAACAAACGAGACCATAGTTGAAAATCGAAAAATGAAATCATCAAAACTCAAATCAATTTCACGTATTGAGTTATGGAACATACTATCCAATATCAACGTTCTTAGTGAATTTAGTGCATGGAAAACAATTCTATGTTTTCATAGAACCAATTCTATTTAATCAATATAATCGTCGAGCGACGAAATCAACATCAGAGACAAAAAGAAATATAATGTGCACACTAAAGTAAATGGCAACACGATGTATATATACATATATATATATATATATATATATGTATGTATGTATATATATATATGTATGTATGTATGTATGTATGTATGTATGTATGTATGTATGTATGTATATGTATATAACATGGTACATCAAAATGGATACATCCGCCAACACAAATATACATGATCATCAGATCGATGCACAACATACAACACATGTCTCAACAGACATCAAAACGAACATACATCAAAATGTATCACCAAAACATCCAAAAATACATCAAAAATACATAACCACCCAACTATACTACCCCACTCTCTCACGACAAAATAGATCATCCAAGTGCACATGGGAGAGTCCTCCAACGCAAGCTCAGGAGGCAGAGGCAGGATCAGCAGCAGCAGCAGGCTGTGCAGAAGAGGTGGTGGTCTCGAAAACGACTGGAGTGTCCACCGAAGGGAGGGTGGCAGCAGGAGTGCTCTCGGCAGGAGTGCTCTCGGGAGCACGAGTAGAAGAAGTGCCAACAGACGTACCCTCGGGGGCACGAACAGGAGAAGCAACATGCTCCTCAAGATCAGCATCATCCATGTCCTCCTTGTCAGAAACTGTAGGAGGAACCTCAATTCCCAAGTGATGACAGATGCGAGCAAGCATCTCCTCACATCGAGCAATACGAGCCTCCTGACGGCTCTGAGAAGTAGAAGAGTCAGGACGAGACGACGGAGGAGGAGCTGAAGGGGTAGTCCTCTGAACGTGACTCAAGGCCGCAAGAGACTTCTTGACGGCAGTCGCGTTCAGGGGAGGACCCAACGGACGCTGATCATTATGAGGGAGAGGAACGCCAAAGTGGTGAAAG
Source organism: Scilla litardierei (assembly GCA_030789695.1). Lineage (NCBI taxonomy): Eukaryota > Viridiplantae > Streptophyta > Magnoliopsida > Asparagales > Asparagaceae > Scilla > Scilla litardierei. The sequence goes on along the minus strand of CM061142.1, from coordinate 340,171,278 downwards.
ACAAGGGTCAGCAGGCATTGATAAGGAATATGGGCTGACTTTGTGGACTTCCAGAAACGGCGGAAGGAGACGAACGGACAAGGGTTTAGGGTTTTAGGAAGAGAGGCCGCACCGATTAGAATGAATTCTAATCGGTGCGGAGGTGGGTTAAAATCGACTTACGGAGTCAAAGACGTAAATGCCCCCGCACATCTAGTCGGTCTAAGTTCAAGTACTGACCGACTAGAATGCAATCTAGTCGGTCGGCCGATGAGCTTGGACGGACTAAGTGCAAACAGCAAACGAAGTCAAAAGATAGGGCAAGAATTAGTCAGTTTGAGTTCAATCACTAACCGACTAGAAGAGAAACTAGTCGGTGGGCAAGTGAACTAAGACCGACTAAGAGAGTCCAAAAATTTGTGAATTCGAAATTTTGAGTTCTCTCCAAAGAATACTTGGACAAGACATCGAAATACTCTCATACACTCTTATTCTACCCCATAAAACTTGAGAATCATAAATTCGACGTGCAAATCGAAAAAACCAATCACAAATCCCAAATATCACAACAAATCTAGCATGAACATATAAGAATAACATTATCATGCGGGATTATCGAAAATATGAATCCTAAATCTCGGATTCACCCATAATCCCCAATTCTCGACGTAACCGCACAAAGGAGTCTTCCTTGAGTGGTTTCGTGAAAATATCGGCGATTTGCTTTTGGGTTTCAACATACACTAAAATGATGTCCTTTTTAGCAACATGATCATCTAGGAAATGGTAACGGACATCTATGTGTTTGGAACGGGAATGGTGTACCGGATTCTTAGACAGATATATTGCAATTTGGTTATCCACCATGATAGGGCAAGTATCACAGTTTATACCGAAGTCTTTAAGAGTGTGTCTCATCCAAAGAACCTAAGCACACGCAGCACCGGCGGTAATATATTCCGCCTCGATGGTTGAAAGTGATACGGAATTCTGCTTGTTGGAAAACCAAGAGACAAGAGAATTTCCTATAAAATAGCAAGTGCCACTAGTACTTTTCCTGTCGGATTTGCATCCAGCATAATCTGCGTCACTATATGAGATTAACTCATACGTGCTAGACTTTGGATACTATAATCCGTAGTTGAGTGTGTAACTTAAATAACGGAAAATACGTTTAACCGCTACTAAGTGTGAATCCTTAGGTTGTGATTGATAACGAGCACATACACAAACAGCAAACATAATATTAGGCCGACTGGCAGTAAGGTATAATAAACTACCTATCATACCTCGATATAGATGAATGTCTACATCTTTGCCGCCCGTATCTTTATCAAGATGTGTAGTAGTGCTCATTGGAGTCTTCTTGCCAGAAGCATTCTCCATTCCAAATCGCTTTAGCAACTCCACCGTGTACTTGGTTTGGTGGATGAAGATTCCATCGTGCATTTGGCGAATTTGGAGACCTAAGAAATATTTGAGCTCACCCATATGGCTCATCTCAAATTGGTCCTTCATGACATTAGAAAACTCTTCGCAAAGAGTGAAGTTAGTAGCACCGAAAATGATATCATCAACATAAATTTGAACTAAAATAATATCATGATTCGCATACTTAACAAAAAGTGTAGAATCAACTTCACCCATTTTAAAACCCTAATCCAAAAGAAAGTTATTTAGGCGGTCATACCAAGCTCTAGGAGCTTGTCTCAAACCATAAAGTGCTTTCTTAAGTTTGAAAACGTGATTTGGAAAATTTTCATTTATAAAACCCGGAGGTTGAGAAACATAAACTTCCTCAACATCTCCGTTTAAAAACGTACTTTTTACATCCATTTGAAAGAGTTTAAAATCTTTATGGCATGCAAAAGATAACAACAACCTAATAGATTCTAATCTAGCTACAGGAGCAAAGGATTCTTTGAAATCTATACCTTCCTCTTGCCTGTAGCCTTGAGCTACTAACCGAGCTTTGTTTCGGACGACGTTTTGGTTCTCGTCGGTCTTATTCTTGAAGATCCACTTCGTTCATATAACGGTGTGGTCCTTCGAATGCAATGGAACTAGCTCCCAAACCTCATTCCCCTCAAACTGAATGAGTTCCTCCTCCATGGCTAGGATCCAAGCACTGTCTTCGCACGCTTCGTTAATATTCTTTGGCTCTACTGAAGAGGCAAAGGCACAATGAGCGAAGTAGTTGACTTAAGATCTCGTCTTGTCACTATCAAGTATATTACCAATGACTTGCTCATGGGGATGGTCACGAACTGTATGAAGCCATTTGGGAACTCTCTAATCACTAGGAACAATCTCAAAAGAATCATTAGAAGGGTTAGTAACAATAGAATCAATAGAATTAGAATTACCAATAGAATCACATATAACTTCCATGGAGTCATCAATTGATAATTCTAGACGGGACAAAATTTTCATTGAATGAAACATGAAGTGATTCCTCGATCGTTGAGGTTCTTTTGTTGTATATCCGGTAGGCTTTGCTACGTTAGGAATATCCAACAAATATCCCCTCATCGAATCTTGGATCAAATTTGTCCAAACTCCCATACGTGTTCTTAATAAAACATTTTGCACCAAAAACTCGAAAATGTTTAACTTGAGGCAATCTACCAAACAACAATTCATAACAAGTTTGTTTGGTGCCGGGCCTCAAGAGTATTCTATTAAACACATAGAAAGCGGTATGTACCGCTTCCGCCCAAAATTGATGGCCAAGTTGGCTATCATCAAGCATTGTGCGAGCACATTCCACTAGCGTCCTATTCTTTCTCTCAACAACACCATTTTGAGGAGGTGCGCGAGGGAAAGAAAAGGTGTGTGTAATACCAACTTCATCACAAAAATTTGAGAAAGACTCATTCTCAAATTCCCCTCCATGATCACTACGAATAGTGACAATGGTGGTTCCAATGTGATTTTGTACTTTCTTCACAAATATTGTGAAGTTTTCAAAAGCATCATTTTTATTACTTAAATAAAATACCCAAGTAAATCTAGAAAAGTCATCAACGATGACAGGTCTATATCGAGCATTCCCTAATGAAACAACTCTAGTTGGCCCAAAAAGATCTAGATGTAAAAGCTCTAGAGGCCGTTTAGATGAAATGCTTTTCTTAGGTTTGAATGACGACTTTGGAAGTTTGCCTCGTTGACACGAGTCACAAAAGATTTTCTTTTGAAAGGCAAGCTTAGGAAATCCTTTAATAGAATTTAACTTGGATAGCTTAAAAAGTGTTCCAAAGTTCACATGACCAAAACGTCGATGCCATAAGTGTTGTTCACTTGTGTTGGCAATGAGACATTGTTCATGTGACTTGGGGATGTCTAGGATATATATATCCTTATGGCGTGTGCCAGAAAATAACAAATTATTATTATCTTTACTAAAAATATGACACATTCCTTTCGCAAAGCTAACTGTGTAACCCTTGTCACAAAGTTGGCTTATTGAAATGAGATTGTGATTTAAGCCTTTAACAAGGTAAACATCACTTATAAGAGGTTTAGATGGGTTACCAACTTTACCAACACCAATGATGGTTCCGCTCTCGTTGCCTCCAAAGACTACTCGGTTCCCATTTGCAATGGACACCACTCCGGAGAGCAATTGAGCTTCACCCGTCATGTGTTTTGAACACCCGCTATCGAGTATCCAATTATTCTTGGAGCTAAATTTAGATTTGTTGCTCCTTTTCTTTTTCTTGAGTACCTAAAGATAAGAAATATCATTCCATGGTACCCAATGTCATTGGGTCCTTAAAAGATTAGACCTTTGGAAGCCAAGTCCAATTGGACTTAGACTTCCCAATATAATCATCATTGTGCACTACATTCATGAAATAAGAATTAATGTATGCTTGTTTTTCATGCATGCTTGTGTCCTCGGGCCCCAAATAGTGAATGTATTGGGAGCCCTATTCCTATTGGGAGATGCACATGTGGTTGATTTCTACGTGATGCATGTGGCCTACGAGGAAGTGGCCTAGGGAATGCATGACGTGGATAAGCATACGACACATGATGAAATGGTGGTGGCGACATATGATATGGTGCATGATGGTAATCATTCATATAGTAATGATGTGGTTGAACATATGCATGTGGAGGAACACGTGCGTGAGTGTGTCTCACTTGGTGTGCACGTGCTCGTGGACGTGGAGCATAGAAATCATCATACGTGTGAACATGTGGAGTAGGAGGTGTGTTCCTACGTGGCATAGTATTGGTGTACATAAATACATGACCCTTCTTTAGAGGTCCACCCAAAGTGGGTTTCTTTCCAAACGGGGGTGTGTACCTAGTGGAAGCACCATTGGTAGATGAACTACCCATGGGGTGTTTACTCCTACTAGTTGAGGCATCGGAAGTTGGCCTTACAAAGGTGGTGGAAGATTTGGATGAATTTCCCATTTTATACCCAAAGCCAATATGATGATTGGCCGGAAGTAAGTCATTTAGGATATTATCCAAAATGTCCTTACCTTTATTGAATTTATTAATTCGGCCTAATGTGGACTCATACTTCTCGGTGAGAGAAAGTATTGAAGTATCCAAAGTGGACACTTGAGTTGTGAGAACACAAACACGAGACTTGAGATTCTCATTCTCAAAACTCAAAGTTGAGTTTCGAGAAATCAAATCCGCTATCTCGCGTTCATCCGAATCCTCAATATGAACATGCTCAAGTTGAGATTTGAGATTTAAAATCTCATTTCTCAAGCCTTCAACAACGGTGTCGTTGTTGATGATGATAGGCTTAGGTGAGGTTTGGAGACTAGTTAGCTCATCTTTAGTCTTAGTATATCTATTTACCAATTTAGAATACTTAGACCAAATTTGCTCGTTAGCTAATCTAAGGTCATCCATCGTTACCTCATCGCCTTCATCCTCGCTTTCATCGGAGGAGGTCTCTTGATCATGTTCCTCTCTTGCCATGAAGCATATGTGTGCTTGCTCCACTTGTTCATCATCCGACTCTCCACTTGAGGAGTCCTCGTCGGAGTCGGTGAATGTGCCGACAAGTCCTTTCTTGTACCCTTTCTTGTACTTTCGAGACTTGTCGAACTTTGGCGCCTTCCATTTCTCCTTTTGTTTGTTTTGAGGACAATCCTCTTTGATGTGTCCTGGCTTGTTGCTTTTAAAACACAAAGGAGCAGAGACGTTAGTAGAACTAAATTTAGATTTGTTTTTGAAGTTACCTTTCCGGAAGAATCGGTTGAACTTCTTTGCCATAAGGGCAATGGATTCTAAGTCCAACTCGTCTTCCGATTCTTCATCATCGGTAGATGTAGATGGAGCGGCCTTGAACGCAATCGCCTTTTTCTTCGGCTCGTCTTGATTCAAGTACGACTTCATCTTGTCCTGCATCTTTAGTTTACTGTCCTTGCATACCTCATAAGACATCAAGGTACCCATTAGTTGTACGACATTATAATTATTCATATCGTTACCTTCCTCGATGGCGAAGGTACGCTTTTCCCAACAAGAAGGAAGTCCGTCAATAATCTTTGAGACTTTCTCCTTTTGGGTGTAAGTCTTTCCAAGAGCCTCCAACTCATTGGTAATGTCAATGAAGCGAGCATAGTACTCCTTCATCTTCTCACCCTGTTGCATGTGAAATAATTCGAATTCTTTATTTACAACAGTGAGTTTGGAGTCTCTTACCCTACTCGTTCCTTCATGCAAGATGAGGAGTGAGTTCAAGATTTGATATGCACTCTTACATGTGCATATCTTGTTGAATTCTTCGGGCTCCAACGCACATTGCAAGGCATTCATTGCCTTGGCATTGTTTACCTCTGCGGCGACCTCCGTGGTAGTCCACTTAGCGAAGTCTTGTTCGGCGGGCTCGACTTACACCATCAACGTAGCTCTCCATAGTGAAGTGCTCCGGAGGAACGTTTCCATCCGGCATTTTCAGTACCCATAATTGGTACCGTTGAAGTAAGGAGGCCTAGTTGAGGAGTGTCCTTCCATCACCGAAGAAGCTCCTTCACGGTTCTTGAAAGTGCTGTAGTCGTGAGGTGGACGAACGTTCTTGTTGTCGTTGGTAGACATAGCTATGAACTTGGCTTTGATACCAAATGTAATGCCCTGATAGCTACTACACAAATACTAGAGGGGTGTGGATAGTACTTTAAAATAATCAAGGTAATTATTCCTAATTATTGTGCAAACTCAACCAACAATGCAGAATGAAAATATGACAAACAAGAATTAAGCAATGCAATCAAACGATGTAACGGGTTCGGATCCACCCAAGTCTCCCCAACTTGTTCCCGGTGATCCTACGTCCTAAACACCCGGATCCCCTCCGACTACTTGAGTTAGAATCCTCTAACCCAAGTTTGCACTATGAAATTCTTGTAGAAAACCTCTACAAGATCAAATCATACACAAATTGAAATGTGACTCCCACAAACCGGGATCACAAACTTCTCTCACAATCGAGAGATAAACTTATTAGCAATGTAAATTAAACAATGAAATACTTACCAACAAAATACTATGCCTTGAGTAAACTTACTGATTTTAGGGCAAGGAAGATTTTGAAGGAGAGAATGTCACCAAACCCTAGCTTCACCAAGATGAACAGCGATCGAAGGCTAGGATGGAGTTGGTGACTTTGAATCAAGCTCTTGGCTTGAATGGCTCACAATGAAGAGAATCTCTCTTGAGGAAATTAGGGCTCAAGGAGTTTGGAGAGATTCTTGTGAGAAGAGGAAGCTTGGAAATGAGAATTGAATGCTTTCTCTTTGATTCTCTAAAACTCAATAATGGCAGCCTTGAATGCTAGGTTAGAAGCACTTCAAGTATATATAGGATAGAGAGAAGAGAGAAGCAAAATCGTGGCAATAAATGCCCAACGGATCTATTTCTGAAGCAGTCTAATCCGTCTAAGAAGGATCACTGATCGATTAGTTTTGCAACTAGTCGGTCGGTGATTCTTCTTGGACCGACTAGATGGCAGACATCCAAAATAGGGAATTCAGGAGATAGAACTAGTCGGTCTAAGAAGACTTACCAACCGACTAGTTTGACAACTAGTCAGTCGGTGAGTGTTCTTTGACCGACTAAGTAGTTGAAATCAATAGGCTGAACCCAAGGAGAACTAGTCGGTCTAAGAACAAATTCCAACCGACTAGTTTCATAACTAGTCGGTCGATGGATGTTCTTGGACCGACTAACGAGTCAACAGTAGCTAGGCTGAAAATTGGAAGTATAACTAGTCGGTCTAAGAAGGATTCCAAACCGACTAGTTTGACAACTAGTCGGTCGGTGAACCTTCTTGGACCGACTAATTGGTCAACAGTGAAGAGGCTGAATTGAGCAAGAAAATCTAGTCGGTTCAAGAAGGATTCTTAACCGACTAGATGACAATCTAGTCGGTTGGTTCTTCTTTTTGAACCAACTAAGATGCACTAGAAGCCGTGAAATGAAGCGTGAAGCTTTGGGAAAATTTCTATGGGCTTCTAAGATAATCCTAGCTCTAAGATATGAGCGTTATGAAGATTATAATGTAAGTCCTACTCAAGGCTTAACATTCTACGAAAAGAAGCTAAAAGACTATAAAATAAACTAGACGAACCGTCTTCAAAGCTTCAATCCGAATCTCTTGACTTCAATAATGCTCCTAGAGCTTCAACGAAGCTTCATGCACACGATCACGCTCTTTGAGAAGTCTTGAGACGTCGCTTTTGATGTACGTAGAATTTTGGCGACGATCTCCATAACTGCGCTCACAAAGAGTTAGTTCACGATATTTATGTTTGTTCATCATCAAAACCAAATCCGGGGAATCAATACTCAACAATCACTAGTGCCTCCAGCAACAAATTCACAAAAGGAACTAAGTAGGTTGTTTATCCAATAACTATTGCAAAGAGAACGATCAAGTGCGGCAGTTATGCGACGGTGACCAATACTTCAATTGGTCCAGCTAAGAGGATTATCAGTTCCATGAGAGCGCTAGCATTAATACAATCATTGAACTCTTCAAACATGTGCCCATATATTGGCCTCCCTCCCACTTTATCCATGGTAAATCGAACACAATTGAAATCTCCACAGACTAACCAATGAATGGATTTGTGCTTGACAGAGTTAGCTACAATAGAATCCCAAAGGGCTCTGCGATCATGGGCAGAATTAGAAGCATAGACAATAGTGACCACCATATAAACCATGTGACATTATCACACATGATAGTGATATGTTGCACCAACATATTGTCAACCCCGCACGATCAGACTTCCGAGTCATACATCAAAATGATACGACCATTGTGATGGCAACTACGGTTATCAATAGATAACCACTTCTTCGGGAAGCACTTAAGGATTCTATGAGCATTATTGATCACCACCTTAGTCTCAAGCAACCCAACAAGGGACGATTTATGCTTGCTAATACAGCTTTTGAGATCTCTCCGCCTAGAAATGTATTAAGACCCCATGTATTCCAAATGAATAAGGTCATTGATTAGTTTTTGAGTGGGGGGGCCGATCCCACAACCCTATTTATCCTAGCACTTTTCTGTCACGCCCCGCTTTCCAAAATGACGGAAGCGAAACGTGACTAAGGCCCGCTTAGGCCGGAGCTGTGAAGCTCGGACCCAATAAGCGTCTGTAGGTGTACCATTTTAAAATTTTCAGGTTCTTGCATTTATAAAATCCGGAACAACAAAAGTACAGAAGGAAAAGGATGCATTCATTTTATAATAGATATAATATCCAAAATACGACAAATCTAATAAGAGAAGCCTAAGCATGACAACAATCTGTAGAAAAGGAAACTAATAGTGCGAAGCACCCAACCTAGGCAGAGAGTAAAGTGGTGGTACTTACCCAGACTGAAAAGTAGTAACCTCTGGAAGTCCGCAACGGTGGGGAACATCTAAGTCTGGTCCTCGTCAGGTACGTCCTCCGGGTCGAAGCCCTCGGGCTCCCATACTCCGGTAAGTCTGCCTCGTCCATGAACTCCGGCTCGACACCTGACGTACATCACCCAAGAGAAAAGAAACTGTACGTCAGGTAAAGTCTACAAAAGAGGGTTAGACTCTACTGCAAGTGTACTGTAATTTAAAGCAACATTTTACTGGTTGATTAACATACTAAGGTTATACACGGTAGTTATAGAAAGTAAACGGAGCAGGGAAAGTAAACACGTCAAGCAGTAGCCGTAGCGTGTGCTACCGACTACAGGACTAACCTAAACGGGTCAAGACAAGATGAGAAAAGACACGATAAGACAAGACACGACAAGACAAGACAAGACAAGACATGTGTGACTCGAAGGGTTCACGCCTTAAGGTTCGAGGGGGATCAGACCCTCTCCCCGTGCGCACGCTCAACCCTACCCCAACCCAAGTGCACAAGACAAGACATGACAAGGGATCACTCACTTACTTGGTGAGTGCCCTATTCGCCCGCAGGCTTATGTATCGTGACAAGGGTTCACTCTCCTAGCTTGGAGAGTGCCTTATTCGCCCGCAGGCTTATGTACCATGACAAGGGTTCACTCTCCTAGCTTGGAGAGTGTCCTATTCGCCCGCAGGCTTATCCATTACCAATCGTGACAAGTGATTACTCTCTCCAGGTTGGAGAGTGCCCTAGTCACTCGCAGGCTTATCCATCACCAATCGTGACAAGGGATCACTCTCTCCAGGTTGGAGAGTGCCCTATTCGCCCGCAGGCGTATGTAATACATGACATGACAAGATGAGAATGGATGAGAGTTGTTCATTCTAGGGGGTCCACACGCAAGCACACACAGATAAAACCTATGGTAGCAGTTGTTGTTGTTGCGCTTGGACTTCGTCGTCAAATCTCAGCTGCCAAGGAGGGTCCCGGACGCTATCATTTCACGTCCGGTTCTCTTTATTTACGTTTTAACAGCTCTAACAGTCTAAGGCCTAAACACGGCCGAAAGTACAAGTGAGTACACTTGCCTACGGTGGCGAGTGAGTCGTCTGTCCGGAGCGTCCCGTCGAAACGTCGCGTCGGCTATGGTCCGTCTGAAACAGGATCACGACGATGTCAGATCGTTCTTTTTGGTCAATCTTATTACAGTTTGTTTTTAAATTTGGTGGGGCTAACCTACCAGTCAAAAAGTCACATTTTTGATGTTTTGTTCAGTTTAGATCGATGTCTACCCTATGTGCACAGAAAATTAGTCCGTTCATCGATCTTTCCTACGGTGGGAAACGTTTTACAGATGCTGAAATTAACTTTAGTTCATGTTGATCAATTTTAGATTTAGGTTTTGATGAGTTACAGTGTGGGTTTCACTACTTGTTAGGGGAACCAACCTCGTGACGTCGTTCAACAAGCGGAAGTCGGGTCTGAACGGCGAAGCGTCGGCGTCGTCTGGAATTCCACGGCCGTGGGTAGTGTAGCGAGGTACTTCTGGACAGCGGGGTGGTGGCATGAAATTAGCGAGCTAACAGCGATCCTCCTCCCGTTGTGGGTAGTGCAACTGATCTTCACGACAACGGCGATGTCGGCTAAAAACACGTGTGTGCGGTGACGCACGTGAACTCTGAGGGTCCAAGGGGCTGTCGGTAGATGAAGTAGGATCAGTGAAAGATGCTCGGCCTGGTAGGTGGCCGACGGCGAGAGCGTACGGCGGTGGGTGACCGTGAGAAACCGGAGAGGACAGATTCGTGCAACATTCGTTGTCGCGCGTCTCAGCAGAAATCCAGCAATGAACAGCGACAACGGGAAGTTGTAGAAGCGAAAGGACTTCCAGATGAATCCAATGGTGGTGGATTTGATGTCGGGGGTGGTCAGATGTGATCGTGAGCCAACGTTGAAGTTCAGCTTTCAGATCTGTCAAAAACAGCCGATACGGCGTGTTCCGACGAGGTTTCACGGAGCTACAGGTGGGCTATTAGCATGAGGGAAGTTGCAGACGTAGAGGGGTCAAAGGGGAACAAGGTGGAGGTGGTGGTCGCTGGCGACGACGACGGCCGGCGGCTGGCCGTGGGTTGGAAGCCGGCGGGTCAGATCTGTGGTCCTTTGGGTTTGAGAGCTTTTTAGAGAGAGAAAACGGAGGAGAGAGAAGGGGGGCCGGAGGGGAGAGGTGGCCGACAGCCAGGGGAGGTCGGAGGTGGCGTTGGGTGGCCAGATGAGAAGCCAAAAATCGCGTGGAAGGTGGGTTGCGTGAGGGGTATTGCGGCTGGGTTGTTTTTCCTTTAAGAAGATGAAGGGTTTTGATATTTGTCTTTGGGTTTTTGGCTAATTGGAAGAGAGAGATAGAGATAGGGAGAGTGGAGATAGAGAAAAGGGGAGATGTGAATAGGGGCTGCAATATTCTCCCATGATACGTGGGAGTGAATTGAGGGATTTGATTAGATTTGGAAATAAGTTTGAAATTCAAAATGATTAATGCTAATCAATGGTTGAAAATTGATTAGGGGATAACTTCCACTACGGGCATCAGAAAAATAATCCGAAAGTACCGGGACGATCGTGGAGACGAGAAGTACAGGGCTACAGGGGCTGCAGCATGTTACACTTACCAAAAATTACTATAAAATTCTACACTTCCATACGGTCACAACGGCATATCACGTCGTATATACCGAAACCAAGAAATAGTCAAATAAAATATGTGCACGAAAAAGTACGTGCACGTAGAAAATACGAACGGCCGGAAAGCGGCTGTTACATTCTACCCACCTTAGAAATGATTCCGTCCTCGGAATCACTTATACTAATAATATTAATATCTATAAACACTTATACCTACAACTCCCGTATCTATACCTAATGATCGCTAATCCACTAACTTCAAACAACGATCCTCAATAATCCATAATAACTCGTCTCTCCACTGGCTAATGCTACAACTAGAATCATACCCTAGCACTTAACTATAAGTCCACATTATTGTTTACCAGTCATCAATCATCTCGCCCCCAATATATATTCACCATCATATTAACTCATAAATTAATCCTCTACAATCACTGAACCATCAAGCCACATCCATCCTTACCCCTATCATCTAATCTCCTAATCATATTAAATCCGTATTCATAACATCCCATTCATCTTAACACGTCTCGCTATCTCCAATGTCTTCTCACCCCCAACTTAATAATCAAGTCTTGATGCTTTAAATGCTCTACTCATTCTCATGACCACTCTAATTCATAATATACTTCATAGCTACTCCTACCTACCACTCGTCCAAGTTTCAAGTCTGATAAGTTTTCATCTCCCCGTATATAATTTCATCCGACCAGAATTCTCCCTTGAACCCGTCACACTTTGGTATCATAAATAAGTCTTGGACACCTCGTTCTTTTCATCTGAAAGAAATTCTAATCTAATATCTTCAACCAATCACCGCTACGACATATCCCATCTCACTCTAAACCTACCTGCAAACATAAACCGATAACAATAATAGCAAGTTCTAATAATATAACAACAATGAAAATAACACTTCAAAGAGGGAAGAAGAGGAAAGAAATTTTAAGGCCAAAGACATATTTAAAAAAATAACATGTGGAAAAACGTGTGGAGTTGTGGTAGTGGATGAGGGAAGATTGGTGATTTGTGATCTTGTGAGCTAGTTTCAAAAACTTTAAAGATTTGGTTTAAAAGAAAACAAAAATTTTGATACAATCACATGCAGCCAAGATAAGCAATTCAAGAATACAAAAGAGTAAGTCTAAGGAGTTGCCTGCTATGACGCTATCCATACCTATATGAATATCATCATTCAGACCATTCCATACGTATATCACGGTCCACACTGAGTATACATACATGACACAAGAGACAATCACTAATATCCTAAAGGTAGCACACTCGTACCGGTTCACATGCTCTACCTGCAAACATACACCACGACGACATTGCAAAACCAAGGGCCCACTACTAAACTAGAGTTGACACATGCAACTACAAGCACTATTGTCTACATGAAAGAAAGGAACCGAAACCAAAAGAGAAACAAAACAAGATCGGAAAGAACGAGTTTGGATAAGGCGAGGATAAGGAGATAACTGGTTGGATGGAACCAAGATATTGCTCAAAATATTGAAATAGATAAAAAGTATCACGTGTAAAATACGGTATCATATATTTTTATACCTATAAAAATTATGTAGAAAAAGTGAGCAGATGGTAGAAAATTTCAACTCGGAAAAAGAGTTAGACGGAGAAATGAAGAGTAGGGTGAGGTAGTAATTTGTTTTGCGAATAAAAATAAGTTTATACAAAGATTTTTTTTTGAAATATGAGCACGATGAACATAGAACTTATATATATATATATATTAAAGTTCTCTTTAGTTTAGAAAATATTCTAAAAGTACGTACGGTAAGGGGTTAAAAATAAATTTCGTAGTTTAGAAAAAATGATATATTGAATTTCCAAAATGGTAACAAAGTTTTAAAACTAAAATGCGAAGGATACCGATTCGAAAATAATTACGAGACCGTAACTTAAATTTACGACCAAGATGGTTTCAAAATTTGCGAAAGAATTTTAACTCAACCGAAAGTAAGAAATTTTAAATATTTAATAAGATTTTTCAAAGAAGTTAAACTTAGCAAAGAATTTAATAATGAATTTCGAAAATACTTTTAAAGGAAGCAGGATTTGCAATGGGAAAGATTCGAAGGATCAACGATAATCGTCAGGAAGCGATCACGTGAATCAGAGGAAAGGAAATGATCGCATGATGACTACACCTAGGAGATGGTTCATGAAAGCTACGATGGAACTCTACGACCGATAACACAAAAGTGTAATGATCAGGAAGATGCTAGAAATCCGAGATTCCTAATTATCGGGCCGTCTAAAGATAAGGGAAAACTCAACACTAAGAATTCCAAATGAACCAGAAAGTATTAAGGATCTTAGGGTAGAGTCCTAAGCAAGTCAAGATTATATTCTACTGGCCCGAAGTCGATGGACCCGAGCGAACGACTAAAAGAAGGGCTCTAGAAATCTAAGTGAGGGGTACTAAGGTATCCTAAGACGGGTATGACCAAATCTTAACCAAGGCGCCTAACTATCAAACTGGGACGTCTACCTAAGGCTTCCTACTATGTAAGACTGGAAAAACCTAATTTAGACTTGCACATGGATATTAAATGAATGCAATACTCTTGCATTTATAAAATCCGGAACAATAAAAGTACAGAAGGAAAAGGATGCATTCATTTTATAATAGAGGTAATATCCAGCATACGACAAATCTAAAAGAGAAGCCTAAGCATGGCAACAATCTGCAGAAAAGGAAACTAATAGTGCGAAGCACCCAACCTAGGCAGAGAGTAAAGTGGTGCTACTCACCCAGACTAAAAATTTGTAACCTCTGGAAGTCCGCAACGGTGGGGAACGTTTAAGTCTGGTCCTCGTTAGGTACGTCCTCTGGGTCGACGCCCTCGGGCTCCAAGTACTCCGGTAAGTCTGCCTCGTCCACGAACTCCGGCTCGACACCTGACGTACATCACCTAAGAGAAAAGCAACTGTATGTCAGGTAAAGTCTACAAAAGAGGGTTAGACTCTACTGCAAGTGTACCGTAATTTAAAGCAACATTTACTGGCTGATTAACATGTTGAGGTTATACATGGCAGTTATAGAAAGTAAACGGAGCAGGGAAAGTAAACACGTCAAGCAGTAGCCGTAGCATGTGCTACCGACTATGGGACTAACATAAACGGGTCAAGACAAGACGAGACAAGACACAACAAGACAAGACACGACACGACAAGACACGTGTGACTCTAAGGGTTCATGCCTTACGGTTTGAGGGGGATCAGACCCTCTCCCCGTGCACACGCTCAACCCTACCCCAACCCAAGTGCACAAGACAAGACATGACAAGGGATCACTCACTTACTCGGTGAGTGCCCTATTCGCCCGCAGGCTTATGTATCGTGACAAGGGTTTACTCTCCTAGTTTGGAGAGTGCCATATTCGCCCTCAGGCTTATCCATTACCAATCATGACAAGGGATCACTCTCTCCAGGTTGGAGAGTGCCCTATTCGCCCGCAGGCTTATCTATTACTAATCGTGACAAGGGATCACTCTCTCCAGGTTGGAGAGTGCCCTATTCGCCCGCAGGCTTATGCAATACATGACATGACAAGATGAGTATGGATG
>CM061142.1:339957690-340155651 GCA_030789695.1 Scilla litardierei | reverse complement strand
TGGGATGCGGGTTTCGACCCGTTAACGTTTTTAAACCCGCAAGCCTATTATATAAGCGTATTTATGGTTTTTTGGGCGTATTCTGCCAGATTGGGGCGTATTTTGAGCGTATTGGAGGCTCTAGTCGCCGTATTTTCTGCCAAAAACTTGGTGGGCTCCGAAAGGTGCTCTCTCTCAAGCGCAAGAGTCCGTACAAGTAGTAAAATCTGGGAGTCCAGATGTCGAATCCACGGGAAGAAATCTGTTGCAACCACAATTCAAATCAAATAGAAATCCTACGAAAAGAAACTAACCACTTCAATGATGATGGCGATGGTGTGAAAGTGCGTGATGGTGATGTGCGAACGAAGAAATTCGTGTAAGAAAATACCTATAAAAAGTATGCACATGGTATGGGTTCGTTAGGATCAACGATTCGTATTAATTTGGTTGATAGGTATAACGCAATGAATTCTCCTTTTGGGAGCAATTCACCGGAAAATACCCAATATAACTCAATGAATTCTCCTTTTGGGAGCAATTCATCGGAAGATGCCCTTTTGGGGGTTCAAGCAAAATATTCAATAAGATCGTCGCTAAAGTTATAATACGATATGAAACTCTCTTTTGGAGAGATCAAAACTACGGTATGAAACTCCTTTGTGGGGAGATCAAAACTCACCCTTTTGGGGTGATCATCAACTAAATCAATTCTTTTGGAATCTGAAAAAGTCGATTTACGAACAAAGATTACAATTTTAACGACGTTTAATGGTTTAACACAAGGAATACAACCAAATAAACACAAATTATATCCCCTAACTACTCCATACCATGCACAAATAAGATTTAGCTACTCATCATGCAATAATAAACAACTTTCATAGCAAAATACTTCAAGTTCATAGCAAAATACAATAGAAAACACCAAAATACGGGATAGAAGTTGAAGAAAATATCACCAATTCTCCTTGAAAAGACTTCAAACTCTCTGGAAATAATAAAATAGGCCTCTGAAATTTTACAGAATTTTTCAGGGGGAAAATATGGCTCCTAGAGCCTCCAATACGCTCAAAATACGCCCCAATCTGGAAGAATACGCCCAAAAAACCCTAAATACGCTTATATAATAGGCTTGCGGGTTTAAAAACGTTAACGGGTCGAAACCCGCATCCCAAATACGCACCAAACTCGATCCGTTAGCCGCTGGGTGATCCCAGCCGTTCATTTAAAGCGGATCAATCCACGTCCGTTGATCTGTGCGGGATTTAACAAGAACTCGACACGTGTCAATTATAATCGGATCTTCGCTCGAAAACCCCCTTCATCTCCGAGCCCAGATCGGGATGAGTTTGGACCGTCCGATCGCGAGATCAGACGGCTGTAATCTCTTCCGCTCAGCTCGCCGCTTTGAATTTGCGGGGCGAGTTTCATCCGTTAGATCAGCATCGAACGCTCGCCCAGCCGCCACGTCGCTCGCCGCTTCGGAGTCGATGTCGACCGTTCGATGAAGCGGCAACTGAACGGATGCTCGCCACGTCGCACTTCTTTGTTGCTCTTCGAGATCGAGTCCGAGACGATCGCGGATCGTTGGATTGTAAAGCGACGGTCCGGATGCTGCCACGTCGACCCGCATTGAGTTTATTTCGCTGCTGTGTGGGCCGTTGGATCTCGATCCAACGGCCACGAAAATATCCCCTAGTTTTAACCAGCGGACCGTTGGAATTAGCGGGAGCGGCCCAGATGACGCCACGTCGCGCGCTCTGATTGGTTCTCGACCGTATTTATCGTATTTCCTCTGTATTTCTCCATTTAATTGGTATTCTGCATTCAAAAATACACAGTAATTAGCACAGATCTCAGAAAAATACAAATAAATAGTCGTTAGAATCGTGAGATCGAGACGATGCTAGGAAAAATATAAAATGTGCAGAAATACGTAGTTAAATGCGGTTTTGTGCTCAAATAGTGTGTTTTCTCCAATAAATAAATGTGTAGAAAAAACGTATGAATTAGAGAACAATGTAGCATCACATGAGCACAAAATAGGGCTAAATGGGGGGTTAAATATGTAATATTGAACCCGAATCACACCCCCCAACTAGCGATTTGCTAGTCTCTAGCAAAAAGAGCGATAAATACGGATGAGTAATAAAAGAATAAGTTCTTTCAAATCGCTCATGGCATGGCTCAATAATACGCATTCCAACATGATCTTGACCATCAATATACACATCCATGAACAAAATCAATCACATGATATTTTCTCTAATTTAGTATGAATAAATAACATGCAAGCATCGTTTTGTGCAAGCGAAAGTATAACACGTCGTTTTGTTCTAGTTTTCTTGTTTCCAAGGAGTTGGCCTATCAAAACAATCATTCAAGACATGGGTATTGAAGTTGCTTAGTATATTCACCATTTCTTTTCTTTTATTTGTTCCGCGTAACGCGCATCAAGCAACATTCGCAGAAAAAAGTATAACTTGGATCGCTCCATCAAATGAGTGAGGTTCCGGTCAATGGCTCCCAAATCAGACGATAATAGGGCATCAGGCCAAGAAGGACCCCTCGGACTGTACTACTCGAGCCAACCAAGTTATGTATTAGTGACATACTTCTTCATTCATTTTTCATCATTCATTTTTCATTTCATTTCCTTTTCATTTCTTTCTTTCTTTTCTTTTTTGTAAGCAACTCAAAACCCATCTTTGAATATAAACATTAGAATCAAAGGCCAAATTCCTCTTCAACTTGAAAACAATTCTTAAAAAATCGTGTATACTTAAGCTTTTTCATCACATTAGCATGCATGAAATAAATTCAAACTATTTCGAGATATCAATCATGGAAATTGAAAATTTTCATGAATATCATATTAACGGCAATTCCATGAAGGAAAAAAAATAATTAGCTCAAGCCATAAACAATTTTTAGAACTCAATTAATGCGTAATCATCCGTATTTGAGGCATGTGAAGGATTTTTAAAATGATGAGATTTGGTGATTTAGAAGGGCAAAGCGTAGACGTACCTTTGCAATCCTTGATCAAGGCACGAAGGCTCCGTTGAATCGATCTCTGAAGTCTCTTCCATGGTTTCTTCATTTGCTTGCAGAGACTCCATGTATTCCCACGCCTCTGTCGGCGGCATTCCTCCCAAGAATTCCTGCAGCTGTGGTCGTAGTCCATCTAGGAAGGACGCCATAAGCTCTTCATTTGTGTACCCATGCTGCGGATAGCTCGATATAATGTCTGTGAACCTCCTCCAGGCCTGAAAGAAAGTTTCACAGTCAGTTTGATTAAAGTTAACAATTTTGAGCTTCTCCATTCTATGTTTGTGTGCATTAGCATACCTTGCATCATATAGATTGTTTGTGCAATAAAAATTCATGTACTCCATTTTTTTTAAAATTAAAATAAAATAATAAAAAAAAGTTTATGTACAGTAAAGTGGAAAGATCTCACCGAAGGTCCTCTAAATGAAATAAACCGTAGTCACAAACCATTCCTCCCCGGCAACGGCGCCAAAAACTTGGTGGGCTCCGAAAGGTGCTCTCTCTCAAGCGCAAGAGTCCGTACAAGTAGTAAAATCTGGGAGTCCAGATGTCGAATCCACGGGAAGAAATCTGTTGCAACCACAATTCAAATCAAATAGAAATCCTACGAAAAGAAACTAACCACTTCAATGATGATGGCGATGGTGTGAAAGTGCGTGATGGTGATGTGCGAACGAAGAAATTCGTGTAAGAAAATACCTATAAAAAGTATGCACATGGTATGGGTTCGTTAGGATCAACGATTCGTATTAATTTGGTTGATAGGTATAACGCAATGAGTTCTCCTTTTGGGAGCAATTCACCGGAAAATACCCAATATAACTCAATGAATTCTCCTTTTGGGAGCAATTCATCGGAAGATGCCCTTTTGGGGGTTCAAGCAAAATATTCAATAAGATCGTCGCTAAAGTTATAATACGATATGAAACTCTCTTTTGGAGAGATCAAAACTATGGTATGAAACTCCTTTGTGGGGAGATCAAAACTCACCCTTTTGGGGTGATCATCAACTAAATCAATTCTTTTGGAATCTGAAAAAGTCGATTTACGAACAAAGATTATAATTTTAACGACGTTTAACGGTTTAACACAAGTGTTACGCCTATTTGGCCGAAGCCCGAAAGACACGAGCCCAGAAACCCGACTGTCGGTCAGAAGCCCATCTGCGCGATCTGGCCCGCCCGACAAGGCCCTATAAAGGACCCCCGAATATCGATCCGACCCGGCCCTGATAGCGCGCTAGGCACTCGCCCACTCCAGCGGTAACCGTCCCCCTGATCCCGCTACCACTTAATGGCCTTGATGGGGAGGTGCTGGCATGGCGCAGGGAGCGGCAACGGGGGGGGCGGATTGAGGGGGCACGATCAAAGGCGGGCGAGCGACGTGGGTCGGGGGCCATCTCGGCGGGAGGTCTATAAAGGGGCTAGAAGGACGATTGGAGAAGGGACCGCATCTCAGGTATCTAAAACCTAAGGTACTCCATCAACAACCTTGTTCCCCCATTTCATCTCCTTCCTCCCCCGCTCGCGCCGTGAGACACCGTTCCGATCTCCTCTCGAGTCGAACCGTCTCCGCCGGGTCTCCTCTTTCAGATCACTGTCTGACTTAGGCATCGGAGGGGATTTGGCCGGAACCAAGGTCCGGCCCCCTGACGAGCGTTCTCATCTACACAGGAGGTCATCAGATCCGCGGGCCAAGGCTTCCTCTCCACCCCTCGCCGACCACGTAACCAGCTGGACGATCGAGGCTACCCCTCGTCGTCCGACCGCCGAGGCCGAGCACGTCCGACCGAGGCCGAGCGTCTCAACCCGGGCCGAGGCTTCCCCTCGCCTTACCGACGACCGAGGACCCCGATTCGGCCCAGCCGACGCGCTCCACGCTGTCCGCAACTCTGACTCGCGCCTCGTCTGCATCGACTCGACACACCCGAGGGACCCAAGCGGGCCCCTTGACCACATTGACCAGGTTGCCCACGGTCAACTCTTTTGTAGTGAGAAAACACTTTGAAACATCTGGCGCCGTCTGTGGGAACGAACTGTCCCACGAAGAAACAAACCACACCTGCAATGACGTATCTTCACCCGTCTCGACGAAAGGAGAGCAAGGCTCTGACGCGAAGCGACAGGGCCCGCCATCGTTGGCGAGAGTGGGCCCGGGCCCGACGCGAGGAGGATCATGAGGAGAGGACCGGGAGACCCTCACCGTCCCCACCGGTCGGGAGACCGAGCGCATCTGTAACGGCGCGCAGCTCGGACGTAGCTTTGGTGGTATCGGTGATCATAGACACTACCATGGTACGACGACTGCTCGTCGACACCGGCAGCTCCTGTGACGTCCTCTTCACGTCAACCCTGGAAAAGATGGGGCGGCGGAAGGAGGACTTACGACCTCGCTCGGGTCCCGTGGTGGGATTCACGGGTCACTCCACCCCCATCATCGGCACGATCCATCTCCCGGTAACACTCGGAGACGCACCAGACTCGGTGACCCTGGCGGTGGAATTCATCGTATTGGGGATCGGGTCGGAATACAATGGGATCATCGGCCGATCCCTACTCAACGCCATCGACGCGGTGGTCTTGACCCTCCATCAGACTATCAAGTTCCGAACGCCCGGGGGGATGGGGCAAGTCGAAGGCGACGCGGGGAGACCGAGTACCTGCTATCAACTGGCGGAGGAAGGTCCCGAAGATCGTCTAGTCGACCGGATGGCTGCGCTCGACTTAAGGGGTGGGCCGAGGCCCACCCCTGCGGAGGAGCAGGAGCAGATCCCGGTCACGAATGTCGAGGGCCGGTTCGTCTCAATCGGGAGAGGGTTAGGCCACGACCTGAGGAGCCAACTGGTCGAATGCCTGGAGGCGAACCTAGACGTCTTTGCTTGGTCACCAGAAGACATGCCCGGTGTAGATCCCCAGGTGATCATCCACCAGATCAACGCCGACCCCAACTTCAGGCCGGTCAGGCAGAAGAAGCGGAACCTGGGCGGCAAGAAGATGAAGGCGGCCTCCGAGGAAGTAGAACGCCTCCTCGACGCCGGCTTCATATGAGAGGTCTGGTACCCAGAGTGGCTATCGAACGTGGTGATGGTCAGGAAGCCCAACGGGAAGTGGCGAATGTGCGTGGACTTCAGTGACCTCAACAAAGCCTGTCCCAAGGACAGCTACCCCCTGCCGCGCATTGACCACCTGGTGGACAATGCTTCGGGGTACAAGATGCTTAGCTTCATGGACGCCTACTCAGGGTACAATCAAGTCCAGATGGATCCCCTGGACGAAGAGATGACAGCCTTCACGACAGACCGAGGTACATACTACTACAAGAAGATGCCCTTTGGCTTGAAGAACGTGGGGGCCACCTACCAGAGAATGGTCAACAAGGTTTTTTGCTCCCAGATCGGGAGGAACCTGGAGGTTTACGTCGACGACATGCTTGTCAAGTCGAGAAGGCCGGAGGACCACATCGCCGACCTTTGTGAAACCTTCGAGCGGTTGCGGCGGCACCACATTCGACTCAACCCCGTGAAGTGCACGTTCGGGGTAAGATCTGGCAAATTCTTAGGATTTATGATAACTAACCGTGGCATTGAAGCTAATCCTGACAAGATCGAGGCACTGATCAACATGCGTGAGCCGACGACGATCAAAGAACTGCAGAGGCTGAATGGGCGCATCGCAGCCCTGGGGCGATTCCTTTCCAAATCGGCGGAAAGATCACTCCCCTTCTTCAAGGTCTTGAGGAAAGCGATCGCAGAACCTTCAGACAATAGGAAGACGATACTATGGGACGAAGACTGCTCGAGGACGTTCGCGGATCTCAAGGAATATCTCCGCAGCCCACCTCTCCTGTCCAAGCCACGGGAAGGGGAGTCGCTAAGCCTTTACCTGGCGTGCGCGGAGGAAGCAGTGAGCTCGGTGCTGATCCGAGAAGAAGGTGGGGTGCAGTGGCCGGTATACTACACGAGTCGGATCCTGAAGGGGGCGGAGGTGCGATACTCGCCCATGGAGAAACTGGCGTACGCCCTCGTTCTCTCAGCGCGAAGGCTCAGGCCCTATTTCCAGGCCCACACCATACTGGTCTTGACCGACTCACAGCTGGAGCAGAATCTCAAGAGATTCGACCGAATGGGAAGGATGCTGAACTGGGGGGTGGAATTGAGCGAATTCGACCTCCGATTCAAACCGCGCATGGCCATCAAAGGGCAGGCCTTGGCTGACTTCATCGCTGAGTGCACAACGGAAGGAGAACATCCTCCAGAGGAAGAAGGGTCAGCAACGGTAATTGCCCAACCCTTGTCTTTTCTTTCGGCTGACCACCTCCAGTCAGGAGCCCCAGGAGCATGGATAGTCCATGTGGACGGATCGGCCACACAATCAGGAGGCGGGGCTGGGATCGCGATCTGATCTCCGGAAGGGAACGTCGTGGAGTACGCGTTGCGGTTCGAGTTCCCGGCCACCAACAACGTGGCAGAATACGAAGCGGTGATCAACGGCCTGAGACTGGCCCGGGAGCTTGGGGCCGAGTCTGTGCGCCTCCTCAGCGACTCGAAGCTCATTGTCAACGAACTTCTGGGAAGTTACGAGGCACGGGAGGAGACAATGCAGAGGTATCATGTCGTTGCCAAAGCTGCGCTCTCCAGGTTCAAAAACGTGGAAGTCTTGCACCTCCCGCGATCGGAGAACGCACGGGCAGATGCGTTGTCGAAGCTAGCCTCGTCCTCACCAAAGGAGCTGGGCCGCACCATCTACGTGGAGAATCTGCAGTCCCCCAGCACAGAAGAGCAGGAGATGATGGTGATCGACCAAGATCCCACCTGGATGGACCCGATCATACGGTACCTCACTCATGGGGAGGTGCCGACGGATTGGGACGAACGTCGGACCCTGGAGAGGAAGGCGCTCCGATTCGTGATCCATGAGGGGACGCTCTACCGGAGACGCTGGACAAAGACGGATGTCCTCCCGTACTTGAAGTGCATCGGACCGCAGGAAGCTGACTACGTCCTACGGGAGGTTCACGAAGGGATCTGCAGAAATCACCACGGGGGCAAGATGATCGCACAGAAGATCTTAAGGCAGGGATACTACTGGCCGACCCTGGCCCAAGAAGCAGCAAGATACGTCCAAAAATGCCAAGAATGTCAGAGGTATGCCCACCACATCTCGACTCCCCCGTCGGAGCTCATCCCTATCGTGAGCCCCATCCCCTTCGCGAAATGGGGGCTCGACATCCTCGGACCGTTTAAGCCGGGCCGGGGGCAGCGGAAGTATCTGATTGTGGCGGTGGACTACTTCACCAAGTGGATCGAGGCCGAACCGTTGGCCACCATCACATGGAAGAAAGCGAAAAGCTTCGTGTGGAATTCCATCATCTCCAGATTCGGAGTGCCACGGGCCATCGTCACAGACAATGGGAAGCAGTTCGACTCCGCAGGGTTCAAAGATTTTTGCGCGGAATGGGGGATCAAGCTACTCTTCGCCTCTGTAGCTGATCGGTCCATATTTTACACCTTTTTTCTACATATTTGCATGCCATTTCGGTTGCTCATATTGCGATTTTAACGATTATTCGATGATATTGTGTTACTTTTCACTATTTCTTGTTTTTGTCGGATTTCAGGAAATATGGAGCGATCGGGGGCAAAAATGAGCTTAAGGGACTTGCACCCACTCCGGAGCGTCACCCAAGGCTCTTTTGAGGGCTATTCGGCGATGGGAGACGGGTGGAAGAAGAAGGAACTCCGTGGGAGCGACGAGGAGGAGAAACGGAGAAGATTGGGCATTTTAGCATGCCACTCGGCCGAGTGAAGGAGTCACTCGGCCGAGCAAAGAAGCCCGCTCGGCCGGCCAGATCGGACACGCAGCAGATTGAGTATCAGCGTGCACTCGGCCGAGCATCGCCAGCCCACACAGCCGAGCACGGAGACACCACTCGCCTGAGTGGCATCACGACGACGGCAAGCAAAAATCCCAGACTTACTGGAATCCGTCAGGCGATTGAGGGTTCCGACTCGGCCGAGTACCGAATTCCACGCGGCCGAGTGAGTAAAGCCACTCGTCCGAGCCACCCCCGGAGACAGACCCTTGAGAACCTCGAAGTTACTGGAATTTTACAGGGTCTATCACTCGGCCGAGTATAGAAGCTCACTCGACCGAGTAGAGAAGTCAACTCGGCCGAGTGATGCCGAGGACACCAAGCGCCCAGATTTTCAGACATCCTCCTACTCTTTTGAAATCTGATAACATTCCAGCAATCAAAGTATTTTTCTCATATTTTATATGGATATTATACTTCATGACGGTTCCAACGCCACCAAGAACGTGCAAATCGGAGGTCGGATGAAATCTGGAGAATTTCTGTAAGTTGAAACTGCAGTGCTGGAATTTCCACTCGGCCGGGTCACATGTTCCACTCGGCCGAGTGCGGCTTGGGCCCAGATTCTAAGTTGCGGTTTGGGCTGTTTTTGGGCACGATTTTGAGGGGTTTTCTAGGGTTATTTGCTAGGGTTTTGGGAGAGTATTTAAGGGGTTTGTAGCCACCATTAGAGGGGGATCCCCATTATGTTTTCTTAGCCCCCATATGTTTTTCTTAGGATTATTTTAGAGGTTAGGCCATGCCCTAGGCCCCCTCTTGGGATCTAAAAGCTTGTATTTTGGATTGAAGATCTTCATCAAGCTAAGTATTTTCTTCTTTTTATTTGAATCTTTGTTTTTCTATCCTTTTGTATGCAAGCAATGATTTCTATTGATTCTCATATCCTTATTGCTATGCTAGAGTAGATTTGTTGTTCTAGGGTTTGGGGATGAACCCTATGGATCTAATTTCATATTTGTGATGAATGAATTTCGAAATTGCTAGAATTTCTAGGAGGTTAGGTTGTGATTGATTTACTACGGATAGCTAGGGATTTCCATCGATTTGGGATTTGCAAGAGATTGGATTCTAATCGATGGGAAGGCCTAGATATTCGATTTAGGTTTACAATTGGGTTTCTCTAGATTTGGTTTGCAAGAGATTGGACCAAAGCTAGGATTTTTAATTGTAAATCTATACCCATATTCGTTTGCAAGAGATTGGACGAATACGAACTATCACAACCTAGATCGTAACTCGAGTTTGCACGAGAGTGGGCTCGAGGAGCGATTGAACGATGACGTCGATCTTCATGCTAGTGTCTTAGGTTAGGGTTTGCAAGAGATTGGGCTCTAATCTAGTTTGCTATAGACCGGCAATAGCGCGAGAGCGTGAGCTTGGTTC
This sequence comes from Scilla litardierei, assembly GCA_030789695.1. Lineage (NCBI taxonomy): Eukaryota > Viridiplantae > Streptophyta > Magnoliopsida > Asparagales > Asparagaceae > Scilla > Scilla litardierei. The sequence continues at coordinate 340,145,361 of CM061142.1, read as the reverse complement.
TATATTCAGTTACGACTAGTTCACCTCAATGCAAGTCTAGTAATATTGAGATTCACTATTTACGATGATGTATGACGATCCGTAGTGGGAATTCCCTAGCCCTAGACGTCTTTATTTGATTTTATATCCCCATACTTTGCCCGACGATTGTGACAGGATCGTCGCAAGGCAAATTCCCTCTTTTATTATATTGTATTTGAATCGATACTCGACCAACATTTTTATCACCGACACCAACATCCACCACCATTGCCATTACATCATACCATAGCCATCTCCACCAATAAAACATTCGTAGTCAAACCAACCTAGGATAGATTGGAGCACAACACCACCTCCTCGTGTTCGATACCCGCTCGCCACTTTACCGTGCGCTTGCGGTAAAACTACAATCGTTCTCCGGGACGTGTATCCGGGGCCGACCAAGTTTTTGGTCGTGCTCTTGGGTTACATTCCGGAGCGATCAAGTTTTTGGCGCCGTTGCCGGGGAGGTGTTTCCCGTTGGTGCCAATTTGTCACAATTAGGTTGATTAGACTACATTAAAAAAAATCAAAAAAAAAACATTGAGAGAGATTTTTCCCCACCACCTGTTATTATTATCTTTAGCTCTCCTTGTACCACTGACGTCTTTTACAGGTTGTTTACTTTGATTGATCAGGTACAGTTGTTGCAGCGATGAGGCTTCCAAAGAAAATGCGAGCGGGCTCTATACAATCCTACATATATCTCGCTGCATTCTATCAGGCTGATGGAGAATCCTTTGGGGAAGCCTTGTCTAGGTTTGAAGGAATGTTAGGAATGTTCCAGACGGAGTCAGACCATGAGTGGAATGGCTCCACGCTATTTGATATCTTCACTAGAAGGCTAAAGGGATCGTCACGTGATTTTCTGAAGAGGATGCAAGTGGGGAAGTTTAGTGATCTGCAGTTGGCAGCAGCCTTGGAGAAAATGATAGATGATGCTCAATCTACCGGTTCCCTAACCGTTACGGTAAGTAAACCATACGACCAAGTATTCATCGATTTTGTTATGGCTAATGTCTCTAGTGCAGGTACTATCATAGATGGAGTGTATGCTTCATTTGAAGGTGATCATATCCACCTTTACACCATCAACACTCCACAAATAGAGACATCTGAGCTGTTGAAGGAGGACACATACATGGACCTATTGAGAAACATTGTTGACGTAGTTCGAGATTCCGGTCCATTGACAATAACGGCAGGTGATCCTTTTGAGCTTGAATTTCAAAACTTTATTACTCATTGTATCTCTTCCACAGGCACAATTGATGATGGAGTCTATGCTCTAGTTGAGGGACACAAGACCCATTTTTACACCACGGTCGAGATACATGAGCCTATAGAACCACCTTGTGCCGCCGTCGCCTCCCCCTGCCACCCACCTGAGTCAGAGCAGCATATACCATTAGAGGATATTATTGAGGAGGTCATGCCTATAGTAGCGGAGCAGACCATCGAGGAGGACGTGACTTTGGACGATGACATCTACACACAGATGGAGCCTGAATTGTGCCCCCCTCCTTTCAAGCTACCACAGCCATCCCCACCTTCTACAGAGGCTGAGCATCCCTTAGAGGACCACCCTTCCACTGACACAGAGGACGATCCCATGGAGCTTATGGCTCCCATTCAGGATACACATACATATGATCAAGAGGTACGATGGGACATATACGAGGAGGAGAGCGAGGAGTTAGCACCCATGGATGCTATTGACTATGATCCGGAGGTGCGATGGGATAAGTCTGATGATGATGAGGAGTTGCCTGAGGAGACCCACGCTTGTATGCCCAAGCTACCTGAACAACCTGAGGAGAACAACGAGGAGTTTATCGCTGTGGTACACGAGAGTAGAGATTTATTTCCAGGGAAGTGTTGTCAACCGTTTTTAATTTTAAATACTTATGTTGATGATCCTCTTTGGAATACATTTATTTTGGGGAAGAATTATCCACATCATATTGATGCGGCTTATCTCTTGCAGGGTACAGGTGGAGTCCTTGGAGAGGTGCTGGGAGCCGCATTGCTGGAGTCTGATGGATTCCGTGGACATACGCGCCTAGCGGAGCCACGGAAAGAGCAGTTGGAGCAGTTGCCTGCACCGGCAAAGATATTGGATCCGCCTTTTGCTATAGGTGATATCAATCCAGTAGTGTAGAAATTTTTATGCTTTAAATAAACACGAATTCTCCCGACAGCGAGAGGACCGTATAGATTTGCTTGAATAAATATCACCTCATATAATGGCAACAAAAATCTTTTACACCCCAAACCCATTATATATATTAATTCCCCTCTCCATATTTTGATACGCCACATCCTTTTGCTCACCACCATCGAGCTTTTCTTTCAAGTGAATACTCACTTTCTTATTCATTTGACTTGATCACGCTTTGCAAGGCCATGACATTTTTGATTGAGTCACTTGAATAGGATTGTTTGGTATAAGCTTGGGGGAAAGCGCTCTCATGCATCATTGTATGTGCATGTAGTTGCATTAGGATTTCATGTCATTCATTTCATCATTTTTCGTTCACCCCCCTTATTATTATCGTTGTCCCTCATATTCTTCCATTATGATCACATTGAGGACAATGTGAAGTTTAAGCTTGGGGGAGTGCATTTCCATGCCATTTAGATGCATTAGTTGCATTTTTACTTTATTTTAGGGCTTTTAAAATTTTTCAAAATTTTGCATCATCTTTTTGAATTTTCCATCTTATTTTCCTTTTATGTGTGTTCATGCATCATGTTGTGTGCTTGTTTTTCATTTCTTTCCTCTCTTTTATTTTTTATTTTTTTATTTTCCTTTCTCTTCTTTTGCTAGATTTGTTCCTTATGACAATATCTCTTATTGCTTTAGTAACCATCACGATGCTTATTTTTCCTTGCCATGCTATTTAGAGTATTTCAGAGTCTTGCTATTCACATGTGCTTGCAAATCTATTTCTCTTGATGATTCCTCTATATGAATGCATGATATTAATTGAAGCCAAATGTATGGATTTTTTTTAGTATGCTTTTGTTGGAAATGCACCAAGATTCACGCATCATTAGTATATCTGAAGCATCAGTTTTATTGTCTTATTCACCTCCTGTTGCATGCTTGATATGATTGTGCGCTTTACCGCTTGACCTCACTCTTTATTGAGATGATTGAGAATATCCATGCTTACATATGAGTTTTAGTTGAAGTATTATTTTATTGAACCGTTCGTGCACATCTTAGAGTGAACCGAGTGTTACATTACTTCCTTCTCCACATATATCTTTTTATTCTCTACATGTTACTTGAGTTCACCTCCTAAAGCTACTTATATCGCATCTATTTTCCAAAAAATCCCCACAAAAGAAAGAGTTAGCTCCAAAAAGTCCAAAAACCCAAAAAGGAGCCAAAAACCAAAAATACAAATCAAATAGCTCCTACAAAAATCCAAAAAGAAAAGTGAGAAACAAAAAAGTTCAAAAAGAAGAAAAAAGAAGAAAAAAAAATGTTTCTCTATCTCATTATTGGAGCCACAAAATACTTGGGAAAACCAAGGCAAAAATCCCATTTTCCACTATCATATTCCCTTAGATGTGATGCCTCAAGCTAAGCTTGGGGGGGTGTGAATTCATTTGACCATATGAGTGAGTATGACATTAGAGTGGAGACGTGCATGAATGGGAATATTCGATAATGCTTAGACTTTGCAAAATATATTAGATATGGAGATTTTTCATGATTTGAAATAAATATGTGAATGCCATGACTCTTATTCTATTCTCTATTGCATGCTTGGTGTGTATCTTATATGCTTCATTTATAACTTTTGATTGAAAAGTGCATTGCCAACATTTGTATATTAAATCCTATGAAATGCGTGACGTGGATATGAATTGATTGTATGAATTTAGAGAATCCCTCTTATTGTTCTTAAAAGCTTGCAAGTACCATGTTTATGTAAGATATGAAATCCTTATAGCATGCGATTCGTATTTTCCAAGTTATCAGATGTGTAGCTTATGGCTTGAGATCTGAGAGAATAATCTAGCGACCCCTTCCACCTCGTGTTCTTTCTTTTCCATTTCATTTTCTTTGTTTTCATCTCCCGAGTTCGTCTCTCTACTTTTCTTCCTCGAGGACGAGTAAGAGGCAAGCTTGGGGGATTTTGATCGGTCCATATTTTACACCTTTTTTCTACATATTTGCATGCCATTTCGGTTGCTCATATTGCGATTTTAACGATTATTCGATGATATTGTGTTACTTTTCACTATTTCTTGTTTTTGTCGGATATCAGGAAATATGGAGCGATCGGGAGCAAAAATGAGCTTAAGGGACTTGCACCCACTCCGGAGCGTCACCCAAGGCTCTTTTGAGGGCTATTCGGCGATGGGAGACGGGTGGAAGAAGAAGGAACTCCGTGGGAGCGACGAGGAGGAGAAACGGAGAAGATTGGGCATTTTAGCATGCCACTCGGCCGAGTGAAGGAGTCACTCGGCCGAGCAAAGAAGCCCGCTCGGCCGGCCAGATCGGACACGCAGCAGATTGAGTATCAGCGTGCACTCGACCGAGCATCGCCAGCCCACGCGGCCGAGCACGGAGACACCACTCGCCTGAGTGGCATCACGACGACGGCAAGCAAAAATCCCAGACTTACTGGAATCTGTCAGGCGATTGAGGGTTCCGACTCGGCCGAGTACCGAATTCCACGCGGCCGAGTGAGTAAAGCCACTCGTCCGAGCCACCCCCGGAGACAGACCCCTGAGAACCTCGAAGTTACTGGAATTTTACAGGGTCTATCACTCGGCCGAGTATAGAAGCTCACTCGACCGAGTAGAGAAGTCAACTCGGCCGAGTGATGCCGAGGACACCAAGCGCCCAGATTTTCAGACATCCTCCTACTCTTTTGAAATCTGATAACATTCCAGCAATCAAAGTATTTTTCTCATATTTTATATGGATATTAGACTTCATGAAGGTTCCAACGCCGCCAAGAACGCGCAAATCGGAGGTCGGATGAAATCTGGAGAATTTCTGTAAGTTGACGCTGCAGTGCTGGAATTTCCACTCGGCCGGGTCACATGTTCCACTCGGCCGAGTGCGGCTTGGGCCCAGATTCTAAGTTGCGGTTTGGACTGTTTTTGGGCACGATTTTGAGGGGTTTTCTAGGGTTATTTGCTAGGTTTTTGGGAGAGTATTTAAGGGGTTTGTAGCCACCATTAGAGGGGGATCCCCATTATGTTTTCTTAGCCCCCATATGTTTTTCTTAGGATTATTTTAGAGGTTAGGCCATGCCCTAGGCCCCCTCTTGGGATCTAAAAGCTTGTATTTTGGATTGAAGATCTTCATCAAGCTAAGTATTTTCTTCTTTTTATTTGAATCTTTGTTTTTCTATCCTTTTGTATGCAAGCAATGATTTCTATTGATTCTCATATCCTTATTGCTATGCTAGAGTAGATTTGTTGTTCTAGGGTTTGGGGATGAACCCTATGGATCTAATTTCATATTTGTGATGAATGAATTTCGAAATTGCTAGAATTTCTAGGAGGTTAGGTTGTGATTGATTTACTACGGATAGCTAGGGATTTCCATCGATTTGGGATTTGCAAGAGATTGGATTCTAATCGATGGGAAGGCCTAGATATTCGATTTAGGTTTACAATTGGGTTTCTCTAGATTTGGTTTGCAAGAGATTGGACCAAAGCTAGGATTTTTAATTGTAAATCTATACCCATATTCGTTTGCAAGAGATTGGACGAATACGAACTATCACAACCTAGATCGTAACTCGAGTTTGCACGAGAGTGGGCTCGAGGAGCGATTGAACGATGACGTCGATCTTCATGCTAGTGTCTTAGGTTAGGGTTTGCAAGAGATTGGGCTCTAATCTAGGTTGCTGTAGACCGGAAATAGCGCGAGAGCGTGAGCTTGGTTCTATATTCAGTTACGACTAGTTCACCTCAATGCAAGTCTAGTAATATTGAGATTCACTATTTACGATGATGTATGACGATCCGTAGTGGGAATTCCCTAGCCCTAGACGTCTTTATTTGATTTTATATCCCCATACTTTGCCCGACGATTGTGACAGGATCGTCGCAAGGAAAATTCCCTCTTTTATTATATTGTATTTGAATCGATACTCGACCAACATTTTTATCACCGACACCAACATCCACCACCATTGCCATTACATCATACCATAGCCATCTCCACCAATAAAACATTCGTAGTCAAACCAACCTAGGATAGATTGGAGCACAACACCACCTCCTCGTGTTCGATACCCGCTCGCCACTTTGCCGTGCGCTTGCGGTAAAACTACAATCGTTCTCCGGGACGTGTATCCGGGGCCGACCAAGTTTTTGGTCGTGCTCTTGGGTTGCATTCCGGAGCGATCAGTAGCACACCCCCAGACCAACGGAATGGCGGAAGCAGCCAACAAGTGCATCATAGAGCCCCTCCGATAGAAAGTGAAGGACGTCGAAGGAAACTGGCCAGAGGAGCTCCCCGGGATACTCTGGTCATACCGGACGACCCACAAGTAGGCCACCGGCGAGACCCCGTTCATGCTCACCTACGGGGCCGAGGCGGTGGTGCCGGTCGAGTTAGGCGAAGAATCTCTCCGCCTCAAATACTTTGACGAAGACAGGAACTCGCAGGGTCTGGGGCTCAATCTGGAGCTCCTCGGCGAGCGGAGGGAGCAGGCCCTGGCCACCATCATCCGCCAGAAGCAGAAGGTGGTCCGATACTACAATGCTCGGGTCAGGGGAAGAAGCTTCCACCTTGGGGACCTGGTCCTCCAGAAAGCGGGCTTCAACCCAGATACCACTCGCAAAGGGAAGCTCACGGCTAAATGGGAGGGGCCCTACAAAGTCATCAAGGTCCTCGGACCCGTAACTTACCGTCTAGCCAATATGGAGGGGAGGATTCTCACTCACGCTTGGAATGCGGAACATTTACGCAAGTATTTTCAATAAATGTAGCATTTCCTATGAAATAAATTTATTTGAATTCGTTCCTTTCCAGATAAGCAAAAAGATGTACAGAGAGATGCACGAAGAGGCCGAGGGGCATTCCCCTCCCTCATTCATCTCCAGGGGCATCTGGGGGGGCCACCGGCTGGCGGTCCACTTGGGTCATCCCCCACACTCCGTTCGATGATAGGGTGCATCTGGAGATCCTCGAAGTTGACCCCCGAGAGTGGGAACTTCTTTTGGATCTCAGACTGACACCGGGCGAAACCCTTCTCGAACGCCTCCGTCAAGGCGGTCTCGACAAAGGAGGTGGCATACTCGGCCACGGCATCCTGAGCGATCCGGGCCGGATGCACCTCCTCAAGCCCACGCATCCGGGCCTCTAAGGTCTCGACCTGGCGTTGGTGCTCCGCCCTCTCCTTCTCGATCTCCCGGGATCTCTCGCCAAGTTGAGCGAGGAGAACCCTTGCCTGCTCCTCCGCTGCTTCCAGACGATCAGAGAGCTCCAAGGTCTCGGGGGCGGCAACGGAGACGGGGATCTTCTCGGCTCCCCCGGACGCGTCAGCATCTCTCAAAAGCTCGGCGACCCGCGCCTCGGCCTCTGACTTTGCAGTCAGAGCCAAGGCCCTCTCCCGGTCCGCCTCCTCCAAGGCAGAGGACAGCTCAGTTACGCGGGTCTCCAAGGACCTGACCCGCACTTCCTCTAACTGGCATGCCTCTCCCTCCTCATCATGGGCCTCAAGATCTCGCCCGGCATCGGCCTTGGCCTTGGGAAGCGCCGTAAACTGACGCCTCATCGAGAGACCCACCGAGGACAACTACATCAAGGCAACGAAGGTAAGACGGTGAAAGCAGCTGGAGGGAGGACAAGCAGAGACACTCTACCTGTTGGCCGGCCTGAATCACAAAGGTGGCCAGACAGTCACCTCTGACTCCATCCAGCGCAGCCTGATCGGGAGGGAGGCAACTATTCTCGGCCACTCGCGCGGCGGCTCCACGGCTCGAGAATACCGATTCCTTCTCCCCTACCGGAAAGTGTGGACGAAGAAGACCCTACCTTGACGAAGGGAATTCGCCGGGGTTGGAGCGGAACGCGCCTAGATACTGATCGTAGGCCTCAGGGAGAGAACCGTCCGGGAGAGGCGAAGGGCCGACCCACGGCCAGGCAACCTCAACGGGGGCGGGTCGGAGCTGATCGACAGGCGGCGAGACATCAACTCCCTCGACCCCCTCGCGGACCCTCTTGGAAGACCCCAATAAGGGGACAGAGGGGGATGGCCCCTTCTTCCTCTTAGAGCCTCAAGTCGAGGTCACGGCCCGCTGCTTCTTTCGGACCTCCAGCACATGATCCCTCCTACGCGGATCCGGATCTGGGGCCTGCACGTGAGTGATGGCGGGGGAAGGACCGAGAGGGAACCCACCTGCACCCAACGAAGAGATGAGAGACCAAGCAAAGCTCAGGCAGAATCGGGATCAGTGCGAAGAAGAAAACGACGGGATGGCGGCTGACAACCCACTCGGCTTCTCAACCTAAGACGGCCCCACGAACGGAGGGGATAAGCTTGCAGCTACACGTGGCGGCATCAGAGCAACGATGACGCTTCGGAGCCCGCGCCATAAAAGTACCGAATGGACCAACTCATGATGACGACTAATAAATGAGTCGGCATCGACTGACGAGCCTGTCAAAGTCGGCGGAAGTCACATCGGCCGAGCCGAACCGGCCAAGGCTGGTCGACCCGACCAATGGGGGCAATTGTTACGCCTATTTGGGCGAAGCCCGAAAGACACAAGCCCAGAAACCCGACTACCGGTCAGAAGCCCATCTGCGCGATCTGGCCCGCCCGACAAGGCCCTATAGAGGACCCCCGAATATCGATCAGACCCGGCCCTGATAGCGCGCTAGGCACTCGCCCACTCCAGCGGTAACCGTCCCCCTGATCCCGCTACCACTTAATGGCCTTGATGGGGAGGTGCTGGCATGGCGCAGGGAGCGGTGACGGGGGGGGGCGGATTGAGGGGGCACGATCAAAGGCGGGCGAGCGACGTGGGTCGGGGGCCATCTCGGCGGGAGGTCTATAAAGGGGCTAGAAGGACGATTGGAGAAGGGACCGCATCTCAGGTATCTAAAACCTAAGGTACTCCATCAACAACCTTGTTCCCCCATTTCATCTCCTTCCTCCCCTGCTCGCACCGTGAGACGCCGTTCCGATCTCCTCTCGAGTCGAACCGTCTCTGCCGGGTCTCCTCTTTCAGATCACTGTCTGACTTAGGCATCGGAGGGGATTTGGCCGGAACCAAGGTCCGGCCCCCTGACGAGCGTTCTCGTCTACGCAGGAGGTCATCAGATCCGCGGGCCGAGGCTTCCTCTCCACCCCTCGCTGACCACGTAACCAGCTGGACGATCGAGGCTACCCCTCGTCGTCCGACCGCCGAGGCCGAGCACGTCTGACCGAGGCCGAGCGTCTCAACCCGGGACGAGGCTTCCCCTCGCCCTACCGACGACCGAAGACCCCGATTCGGCCCAGCCGACGCGCTCCATGCTGTCCACAACTCCGACTCGCGCCTCATCTGTACCGACTCGATACACCCGAGGGACCCAAGCGGGCCCCTTGACCACGTTGACCGGGTTGCCCACGGTCAACGCTTTTGTAGTGAGAAAACACTCTGAAACAACAAGGAATACAACCAAATAAACACAATTATATCCCCTAACTACTCCATACCATGCACAAATAAGATTTAGCTACTCATCATGCAATAATAAACAACTTTCATAGCAAAATACTTCAAGTTCATAGCAAAATACAATAGAAAACACCAAAATACCGGATAGAAGTTGAAGAAAATATCACCAATTCTCCTTGAAAAGACTTCAAACTCTCTGGAAATAATAAAATAGGCCTCTGGAATTTTACAGAATTTTTCAGGGGGAAAATACGGCTCCTAGAGCCTCCAATACGCTCAAAATACGCCCCAATCTGGAAGAATACGCCCAAAAAACCCTAAATACGCTTATATAATAGGCTTGCGGGTTTAAAAACGTTAACGGGTCGAAACCCGCATCCCAAATACGCACCAAACCCGATCCGTTAGCCGCTGGGTGATCCCAGCCGTTCATCTAAAGCGGATCAATCCACGTCCGTTGATCTGTGCGGGATTTAACAAGAGCTCGACACGTGTCAATTATTATCGGATCTTCGCTCGAAAACCCGCTTCATCTCCGAGCCCAGATCGGGATGCTTCTGGACCGTCCGATCGCGAGATCGGACGGCTGTAATCTCTTCCGCTCAGCTCGCCGCTTCGAATTTGCGGGGCGAGTTTCATCCGTTAGATCAGCATCGAACGCTCGCCCAGCCGCCACGTCGCTCGTCGCTTCGGAGTCGATGTCGACCGTTCGATGAAGCGGCAACTGAACGGATGCTCGCCACGTCGCACTTCTTTGCTGCTCTTCGAGATCGAGTCCGAGACGATCGCGGATCATTGGATTGTAAAGCGACGGTCCGGATGCTGCCACGTCGACCCGCATTGAGTTTATTTCGCTGCTGTGTGGGCCGTTGGATCTCGATCCAACGGCCACGAAAATATCCCCTAGTTTTAACCAGCGGACCATTGGATTGAGCGGGAGCGGCCCAGATGACGCCACGTGGCGCGCTCTGATTGGTTCTCGACCGTATTTATCGTATTTCCTCCGTATTTCTCCATTTAATTGGTATTCTGCATTCAAAATACACAGTAATTAGCATAGATCTCAGAAAAATACAAATAAATAGTAGCATCACATGCGCACAAAATAGGGCTAAATGGGATCGAGACGATGCTAGAAAAAATATAAAATGTGCAGAAATAAGTCGTTAAGTGCTGTTTTGTGCTCAAATAGTGTGTTTTCTCTAATAAATAAATGTGTAGAAAATACGTATGAATTAGAGAACAATGTAGCATCACATGAGCACAAAATAGGGCTAAATGGGGGGTTAAATATGTAATATTGAACCCGAATCACACCCCCCAACTAGCGATTTGCTAGCTCTAGCAAAAAGAGCGATAAATACGGATGAGTAATAAAACAATAAGTTCTTTCAAATCGCTCATGGCATGGCTCAATAATACGCATTCCAACATGATCTTGACCATCAATATACACATCCGTGAACAAAATCAATCACATGATATTTTCTCTAATTTAGTATGAATAAATAACATGCAAGCATCGTTTTGCGCAAGCGAAAGTATAACACGTCGTTTTGTTCTAGTTTTCTTGTTTCCAAGGAGTTGGCCTATCAAAACAATCATTCAAGACATGGGTATTGAAGTTGCTTAGTATATTCACCATTTCTTTTCTTTTATTTGTTCCGCGTAACGCGCATCAAGCAACATTCGCAGAAAAAAGTATAACTTGGATCGCTCCATCAAATGAGTGAGGTTCCGGTCAATGGCTCCCAAATCAGACGATAATAGGGCATTAGGCCAAGAAGGACCCCTCGGACTGTACTACTCGAGCCAACCAAGTTATGTATTAGTGACATACTTCTTCATTCATTTTTCATCATTCATTTTTCATTTCATTTCCTCTTAATTTTTTCTTTCTTTTCTTTTTTGTAAGCAACTCAAAACCCATCTTTGAATATAAACATTAGAATCAAAGGCCAAATTCCTCTTCAACTTGAAAACTATTCTTAAGAAATCGTGTATACTTAAGCTTTTTCATCACATTAGCATGCATGAAATAAATTCAAACTATTTCGAGATATCAATCATGGAAATTGAAAATTTTCATGAATAGCATATTAACGGCAATTCCATGAAGGAAAAAAAATAATTAGCTCAAGCCATAAACAATTTTTAGACTCAATTAATGCGTAATCATCCGTATTTGAGGCATGTGAAGGAGTTTTAAAATGATGAGATTTGGTGATTTAGAAGGGCAAAGCGTAGACGTACCTTTGCAATCCTTGATCAAGGCACGAAGGCTCCGTTGAATCGCTCTTTGAAGTCTCTTCTATGGTTTCTTCATTTTCTTGCAGAGACTCCATGTATTCCCACGCCTCTGTCGGCGGCTTTCCTCCCAAGAATTCCTGCAGCTGTGGTCGTAGTCCATCTAGGAAGGACGCCATAAGCTCTTCATTTGTGTACCCATGCTGCGGATAGCTCGATATAATGTCTGTGAACCTCCTCCAGGCCTGAAAGAAAGTTTCACAGTCAGTTTGATTAAAGTTAACAACTTTGAGCTTCTCCATTCTATGTTTGTGTGCATTACATACCTTGCATCATATAGATTGTTTGTGCAATAAAAATTCATGTATTCCATTTTTTTTAAAATTAAAATAAAATAATAAAAAAAAGTTTATGTACAGTAAAGTGGAAAGATCTCACCGAAGGTCCTCTAAATGAAATAAACCGTAGTCACAAACCATTCCTCCCCGGCAACGGCGCCAAAAACTTGGTGGGCTCCGAAAGGTGCTCTCTCTCAAGCGCAAGAGTCCGTACAAGTAGTAAAATCTGGGAGTCCAGATGTCGAATCCACGGGAAGAAATCTGTTGCAACCACAATTCAAATCAAATAGAAATCCTACGAAAAGAAACTAACCACTTCAATGATGATGGCGATGGTGTGAAAGTGCGTGATGGTGATGTGCGAACGAAGAAATTCGTGTAAGAAAATACCTATAAAAAGTATGCACATGGTATGGGTTCGTTAGGATCAATGATTCGTATTAATTTGGTTGATAGGTATAACGTAATGAGTTCTCCTTTTGGGAGCAATTCACCGGAAAATACCCAATATAACTCAATGAATTCTCCTTTTGGGAGCAATTCATCGGAAGATGCCCTTTTGGGGGTTCAAGCAAAATATTCAATAAGATCGTCGCTAAAGTTATAATACGATATGAAACTCTCTTTTGGAGAGATCAAAACTACGGTATGAAACTCCTTTGTGGGGAGATCAAAACTCACCCTTTTGGGGTGATCATCAACTAAATCAATTCTTTTGGAATCTGAAAAAGTCGATTTACGAACAAAGATTACAATTTTAACGACGTTTAACGGTTTAACACAAGGAATACAACCAAATAAACACAAATTATATCCCCTAACTACTCCATACCATGCACAAATAAGATTTAGCTACTCATCATGCAATAATAAACAACTTTCATAGCAAAATACTTCAAGTTCATAGCAAAATACAATAGAAAACACCAAAATACGGGATAGACGTTGAAGAAAATATCACCAATTCTCCTTGAAAAGACTTCAAACTCTCTGGAAATAATAAAATAGGCCTCTGGAATTTTACAGAATTTTTCAGGGGGAAAATACGGCTCCTAGAGCCTCCAATACGCTCAAAATACGCCCCAATCTGGAAGAATACGCCCAAAAAACCCTAAATACGCTTATATAATAGGCTTGCGGGTTTAAAAACGTTAACGGGTCGAAACCCGCATCCCAAATACGCACCAAACCCGATCCGTTAGCCGTTGGGTGATCCCAGCCGTTCACCTAAAGCGGATCAATCCACGTCCGTTGATCTGTGCGGGATTTAACAAGAGCTCGACACGTGTCAATTATTATCGGATCTTCGCTCGAAAACCCGCTTCATCTCCGAGCCCAGATCGGGATGCTTCTGGACCGTCCGATCGCGAGATCGGACGGCTGTAATCTCTTCCGCTCAGCTCGCCGCTTCGAATTTGCGGGGCGAGTTTCATCCGTTAGATCAGCATCGAACGCTCGCCCAGCTGCCACGTCGCTCGCCGCTTCAGAGTCGATGTCGACCGTTCGATGAAGCGGCAACTGAACGGATGCTCGCCACGTCGCACTTCTTTGCTGCTCTTCGAGATCGAGTCCGAGACGATCGCGGATCGTTGGATTGTAAAGCGACGGTCCGGATGCTGCCACGTCGACCCGCATTGAGTTTATTTCGCTGCTGTGTGGGCCGTTGGATCTCGATCCAACGGCCACAAAAATATCCCCTAGTTTTAACCAGCGGACCGTTGGATTGAGCGGGAGTGGCCCAGATGACGCCACGTGGCGTGCTCTGATTGGTTCTCGACCGTATTTATCGTATTTCCTCCGTATTTCTCCATTTAATTGGTATTCTGCATTCAAAAATACACAGTAATTAGCACAGATATCAAAAAAATACAAATAAATAGTCGTTAGAATCGTGAGATCGAGACGATGCTAGAAAAAATATAAAATGTGCAGAAATACGTCGTTAAATGCGGTTTTGTGCTCAAATAGTGTGTTTTCTCTAATAAATAAATGTGTAGAAAATACGTATGAATTAGAGAACAATGTAGCATCACATGAGCACAAAATAGGGCTAAATGGAGGGTTAAATATGTAATATTGAACCCGAATCAATCTCCAAGTGTTGTGATTTGCTTGAAAGCACTTGGATGATTTCCCTTGAGCTGGGCTTCAATGCATGAAGAGGAATGAGAGCTCAAAGAGGGAAAATGAGAGAGTTTGAGAGTGGCTTAGAGAACTCTTATGATTTGCAATTGCATCAAGAAGCTCTAGAGAAGTCAACAAACCCATATAAATATGAACCCTATATCAAACCCCAAAACCCAAGAAAACAGTCAAAAGCACAAGGCAGCAATGGCTAGAAACTGGGCGAAAACGACACCGACAGTCGACTGAAGAACAATAGACAGTCGACTGATCAACGACTAGAAAAAATCCAACGGCTATAATCTGAATCAGGATAGTCGACTGTGAACATGACAGGCACCTTTAAAACCTTCAGTAGGCGACTGTTGCAAGGGATGGAATAAAACAGAGAGCTGCACTCTTTCTCCAGAAAAGCATACAGGCGACTGATGTCAATAATACAGTCGACTATAAAATAGTCAGGCGACTGTAAAACCTTCATCAGTCGACTGTTGCAGAAGATGGAGAAAAACAGATAGAAGCAGTATATGCACTTACGCTGCTCAGACGACTGTTGACCAATCCACAGGCGACTGTAAATATACAGGCGACTGTAAACTGAGCATCAGTCGATTGTTGCGTAAAGCTCAAGTAGAGTCAATAGAAATGTTGACTTGAGCAGTGCATATCAGTCAACTGTAGAAGGATCGACAGGCGACTGGAAATCACCAAGTCGACTGTAAATCCTTCAGCATGCGACTGATGGAAATCCAGAGACTCCAAATGAGTCTTTGGTCAAGATGAACCTATTAGGTTGGATTCTATGATAATCCTAAGGCTCACTAAGATGGCTAAATGCATATGCATGAATGAGTAGACCATCTATCAAGGCATTACATTAACCTAGACTCAAATGAGAGAGAAAGCAATAAAGGAGATATTACATGGATTACATTGATTTCCTTAGAGTCTAAGTCTTCCATCTCGATGCCTTGATGCTCTCCATCATCTCTAAGCTTTGGCACCCCTTGAGTCCAAGCTTTGGCCCTTCTCCACTTGATGTCCATCCTTGCACCAAGTGATTAGTCTCCAAGAAAGATATTCTTGAGATGAAAACTATGAGACTAAAACAAGAGAGTCATTAGCAACAACGTAATGTTGTGATCATCATCAAAATAAGATTGGTATGAAACACCAATACTTAACAATCTCCCCCTTTTTGATGAGGACACACATTATGTAAAACACAAAGAATTAAAGCACAATGCTAATGAGCTCTCCCTACTTATATGCACCAATTATACAATGAGATACACAATAGTAAAAACTCATTATACCAAATAAAGTCATGGTGACATATAATAGGCATGGCTTACATAAACCAAGTGCAATAGACAATATCATGCAAACATGAATGGTTTATACAATCCCATATATCTCTCCCCATAGATATATCTCTCCCCAAATGCATATGTATGAAATACAAGAGTTTACATTTACATAATGCATATATCTTAATGCATATATCTCTTCCCCTTGACATCGTCAAAAAGGTGGACATCAAAAATATCCCCCTTTGTCATCTTAACCAAGATGTGACAATATGCAAGATATTAGGAGATGTATGATACCAAATTGAAAATTTTAGTGGGTATCAATCACTATCCCATGCTCCCACTAGATCATAAAAATGGTCAAATGTTGATTTCTAGGATCTAATACCAATTGTAAAGTAGAAGAGAAACAATCTCTAACAATTGAGGTAATACCAATTGTAGACAAAGAATCTTGGAAAATAATCTCCTTTACCAATTAATATACAAATATTGGAGCCATGGGCCTAAAGTGTATCAAAGCAATAGATATGGAAAAATCAAGCTTCAATGATACACAATGATATTGCCAAAAGGAATATAACATAAAACAACTTGGCAATATCTAAGGGGTTTGGTTTGAGACCACATAATAACCAATTGTAAAAAATGATCTCAAACTCTCCCCAAAATGAGAGTAGATACCCGATGCGGAACTCTATTCCTTAGGTTCGGAGTAGTAGGCTAAGATCAGATCGATAGCTTTAATAGCAAAGAAAAGGTCCATTCCTGTCTAATAGGCGCTATCACTCTATTCCTTATGGTGCGGTGCGTAGGCGCCTTATGTGAAATATGCCCTTACGTAATAGGCGGTGCGGAGCTGACCGGCGCCCCCGCGATCTGCGGTATGGGCGCGGTGTCAGTTTACCGCAAGTGCACGGTTAGTATAGGGTGCGGGAATATCGAACTCAGGGAGGCGAGGTTGTGCTTGGGTTAGGTAGGACCTAAATCACCCCGGGGGGCGAGCTAGCCCGAATCGGTAAATGGTTGTCACGGGAAGAAATAAAGGGTATGAACAATAAAGAAATAAACCCGGGACTTTGGTTTCCGCTCCGACGAGTGGCTCTCGCTGACACGGCCTACGGGTATGGATAACGATCGGGATTAGGGTCTAATGGTGAGACGTTGCCTCTGAAAGTGGTACCGGCGTCCCATGGGCCCGATATTCCGGTCGGTGCCCAGGATGATACACCGGACTTCCCGGATTCGATCAGTGGGCACTCCCGTGTCCATTAACACTGATCGATCCCGGGAGCACTAAGCCCGCAACGATAACTCCCAACGTCTCATCCTGCCGCTCCCGCGTGCTAGGATTCGACGTCTACGCTATGGGTGTGAGCTATGGCTAGGGAGTCAACCGCCAAGTTTATTCCCCCTTGGCCCAACGGTCAAAGGCGGTCTTTTTCCCACCGATGACAATGAAACACCCCGCGTAACCGTTGGATTCCTAATCCCTATCGATTTCCTAACCCTATGGACGCATCGGGAAGAGCCCCCGAAGGGGTTTCCACCAAAATCCCAGATTTGAGAACTACTCACAAAAATCCATGAAAAAACGATCTAAATAAAAATTAACCGTTGGAATCATAATCGGACGATTGTAATGCGGAAGTAATAGAGTAGATAAGACAATACTAAAATTTGAGAAAGATCTGAAAACTTACAAAAGAGTAACAATTACAGCCGTCACGAAGTGAGAAAACAGTAAAAAACTAGCAGCTCTCCGTTTCTGGAACCCTAGGGGTTCTATTTATAGACTCTCGCATCAACCGATCGGTTGGCAAGTCAACCGATCGGTTGATCCGTTACAAAATAATAACAGAAAACGGCGAGCTTTCACCCGATACATGAACCGGTCGGGTGAGTTCTTGAGTGACCGGTTGGATCTTGGAGCCGTCGGGTGAATCGATCGGTTTGGTGCCCGTGCCTTCAGCTCTTCATCTTCAGCTACAGATGAACCGATCGGGTGAGAGTCACCCGATCGGTTGGCATTTTGCTCGAGAAAACAGAGAACAGACCCCCGCTGAACCGGTCTGCGAACCGGTCGGGTGACTTCCATGTGAGCTCCGGCTGAGACCGGGTGGTGCACGCGTGCATCACCCGATCGGTTGGAGACGACCAACCGACCGGGTGAGGGGCTAAAAGATGTATTCTTTGGCGTATGACCCCCTGGATCACGCGTGACTCCTCCCGTTGCTCCGGGGACTTGGGATATCATCGTTAAACGTCCCCTACGTGGTCAACCTCCTGCAAACATGGATAAACAAAGAAAAGTGAAAGAAAACGAGAAAATACAAGAAAACGAATAAAAGACGGCGGAAAAACATGGAGAAACATAAAAGAAAACGTGCGTGAATATATGAAATATAAACGCACGTCAAAATCCCCCAAGCTGAACTCTTCCTCGTCCTCGAGGAAGACGAGTGAGAGTAGGAGCTCGGAAGAGAAAAATAGAGAGGAAGAAAGAAAAAGAAAACTCTAAATCCTAGATCGTCCGTCAGAGCCACCAAAATCAAAAACGACACACCAAGCAAGCAAACGCCAAATCACACCACTAAACCTAGGAAAACGAGTCCAAATAAGTGTCGTGGGCCCATGCGGTGAAGCGCGAGTGAGTGCGGTCGTGTGCTAGCAAATGGTGTCGCTTTCTACAATGTGCTATGAGCTCATATACGCAAATCCAAGATACGACCCAAATATCGATTCGAATTGAATTAAGCGGCGAATATATAGTTCAAGCATGCATGAGAATAGAGAGAATCGAAACGTATCATGCGTCGGGGACTCCACAACTAGGGTTAAGGAAATTATGCCACTACAGCCTAGATACTAGCTAAAAAGTTCCTAAGCCAAGTGTTTTCGAAAACGATGGGGGTTGAGATGATGTGGAGTAGAGCACTCGGTGCAAATTCTCGCCTTCCCTTTATTCTCGGTAAGTATGAAAAAATATTCACACTGAAAATTTTTTTTTGGGTTTTGGGCATTTGTATTTTTTTTTGGCTTTTTGGCTATACAAAATTTTTCTTTTCTTCTCTTTTTGGGTTTTTCTTTTCTTTTCTCTTTTTTGGATTTTTGGGTTTTTGGCTATACACATGTGTACTCTCCCAAGTGGGAGAACGGTACACGACGAGGGGATTTGCACCAAGTAAAACAAAAAAAGAAGTCGAAATCGAAACACTTGGGCAAAGGAAACTATTCTTGCTAAATAGAGCATAGGCTAAATGGGTTATCCTAGTCCTTAGTTGTGGAATCCCGACGCATGCGAATTGAAATATACGATATAAATATAGCATGCATATAGTAGAAACAAATACAGCATATTCAAATCGAAGCATGATAATCTAGGGGTCATTCCTGGACAGGTATATAAAGTAAAATCACAAAGCAGAAGCACACCAAATAGATAGGCATGACACACGACTCACGAGAAAGCTAAGTGGACCCACAATGCGTGAAATGCAAGAGGACTCGAAATCCTAGGGTTAGTGAGTGTGATTATCGATGCAATGCTAGGTGTGTGTGACTTTGTGGTGATTCATCATAGGATTCATCTCCAGGAGAAAGAGCTAAAAAGAAGAAAAGAAAAAAAAATAAATAAAAACACGATGAAAACGACACAAAAAACGAAAAAGAAGGACTCAAACGACGCACACAGTGCGACTCCCCCAAGCTGAAGTTTGCATTGCCCTCAATGCAATATGAGTAAGTACAGGAGGGCAATGAAAGTGGGGGGGAATACGCACTGACACAAAAAGAAATGAAAACGAGGAAAACACATAGATGAAACTGAAAAAGAAAGAAAGATCAAAATCAAAATCAAACAACACGAAAATAAAAATAAAACCACACGACACGACACTCAAAAAATGAAAAGCAAGCACACACACAAAAATGAGAAAAACAAACAAAACACGACAGCACGCCAAAATAGACGTCCCCCAAGCTAAACCAGACAGTGCTAGCGAAATGATATGATCAATGAAATCCAGAGATATGCAAGGGGGAGTCAAAAACAAAAGAGGTGAATTCAGAAAGCAACACGCAAATAGTCCCCCCCGACAGAGACAAAGCAGGGCCCCGAAAAGACAGATGGGCACAAATATGGGGGGCAAAAGTGGGAGAGAAAAATCAAGCAGGGGCACCACCCTCTGGGGGTGGTGATGGGGGCCTGCGCTGAGGACCAGGAGTCGTGGGGGGTGGAATGTGGAGCTCGGAGACGTCGAGTGGGTCTTCACGGATGTGGCGAATTGAGCTTTGAAGAAACGGGAGGTCTCGGTCGATGGACTCCTTGGTTATCCGACCACCCTGACCAGCTAGGAGGACCATGGCTGCGAATCGGTCAGCATGGTCATCGGTTTCGAATTGCATCCCATATTCGGGATCGTAAACGTGAGGTGTGGAAGTGGTGTGTGGTGTGGTGGATGGGTTGGAGGTGGTGGGCTGTGTACGACGGGTACGACGGGTGGGCCTAGGGTTCGAAGAGCTGGCGTCGGTGGGCTTAACACGGCGGGGAGGCATTGTGCGGGTGTCGTTCGTGTGCGTAGGTACGTAAGAGTACAATGAATTCAACACAAACACGAAATATGACCAACAAGCAAATGGAATATTTGGGGTAAGATTAAAATTATGCAAAGGAGAGAGTTTACCCAAATGAGATGAAGATAGTTGCTCGTTGACGCCCCGATGCTACTCGATTGGAGCACGCTGTGAAGCCGCAGCGATCTCTTCAGCAAGTTTCGAAATTGGGGAAAAACGGGTGGAGGTTAGGGTTTTGTGTGTTGGTGGAATCGAGGAGAATGGAGAGAAATCGATGGTGGATGGGTAGGGGGATGGGGGAAAAGGCGATTGAGGTTGATTGAAGGGAAGAAAGAGGGCAGGCGCACGAGGGAGAGGTGAAACAGCGGATCCGGATTCGAAAATGGCGAGTGCGGATCGAACGGGCGGTTGGGGGTATTTATAGGGTTTTAAGTCGAACCGATCGGGTGACTTGTCACCCGATCAGTTGACGGTTAGGTCGAAATACTTGCCGAAGAAATGCTACAGGCGAACCGGTCGGTTGACTTGTCAACCGATCAGTTGGTCGCTCCACTCATTTACCCGAGAACTTAGGGCTGCTCACCTGGTCACGTCAACCGATCGCGCTCGAACTCAACCGATCGGTTGATATTCCCCAAAAATTTCCGAGAGTTCTCCCCAGCTCACCCGGTCTGTCACCCGGTCTCCTCATTCTTCAACCGATCGGTTCATTTGGGGATAGATCTCGGCTTGTATCTGATACATCCCAACCGATCGGGTGAGTTGTCAACCGATCGGTTGGGGCTTTGTTTCCTGCAAAAGCCAACAGATCGTCTAAGTCCCTCAACGGATCTTCTCGCGGCTGATTTTATTTATAAAAGTAGATAAAATAAAGTCAAAAATAACGCTAAAAATTGGGGAAAAAGTTTAGAACATGGGTTGCCTCCCATGAAGCGCACTTGTTTAACGTCGTTGGCTCGACGCCCGTAAGAGATGTTCACGGTGGTTGATACGGGTGATGCCCGAAGTTCGGCATCTCTTCTTCATTGGAGCTGAAGGCCTCTGGAGTAGTCAGCGGGTGGAGAAAGATTTGCTCGACTACCCTCTCCTTAATCTTGGGATCCGGGGGCTTCTCCTCCGTATTGGAGCTTACCGCCATCTTCTTTAGGATCCGAATCTCGTCTTTGGTGAGGTACATGGGCTCTTTCCCTGTTCTCCTCGCAGGAGGAGCCTTGGGGAACACGGGAGGGGTCGTTCTCGCTGCACTCGCTTTCCCAGCAGCATCTTTGTCCTTGGGGCCGTCTCCATCCTCTGAATTCCCCAAGTCATCGGGGGGGTTTCTTAAGAGAATCTCCCAGGAGCTCTCTTCAACAGCTTTTTCTTCTTCCATTTCCAGCAAACTACACCGAGGGTCGTCTGGGGGATCGGGGTACTTCATGGATAACCCCAGATCAAATTCAACTTTTTCTCCGCTGACGTTTAGAGAAAGTTTTCTGTTCTTCACATCTATCAAAACGCCAGTAGTGGCCATGAAAGGCCGTCACAGGATGATCGGGGTGTGTGCGTCTTCAGGCATGTCCATGACTACAAAGTCCACTGGCACATGCACCCCTTTCACATTAACGGGGAGGTCATCCACAATTCCCACTGGATATTTGACCGACCGGTCAGCTAGTTGTAGGGTCATACCGGTGGGCTCCAAATCGCCCATTCCTATCCTTTTATACATCGACAAGGGCATCAAACTAACACTCGCTCCGAGATCGACGAATGCACGGTGAATCTTTACTGCCCCGATCGTGCAAGGAATTGAGAAGCTCCCCGGGTCCTTGAGTTTCGACGGATTTGCCCTCTGGATGAGAGCACTACACTCCGCCGTCAATACTACTTTCTCCTTTCTAGACCCCCTAGTCACCAAATCTTTCAGGAATTTCGCATAGGAGGGGATTGTTTCGATTGCTTCTAGGAAGGGGATTTGCAGGCTCAGGTCCTTTACCATGGCGAAGAACTTGCCATATTTCTCATCAATTTTGGCCTGAGCTAACCGCTGTAGAAATGGCACAACAGGTTTGAACACTTTCGGGCTCCCTTCTTCCTTCTTCTTCTTCTCTTCTTCAGAGACTCCCTCCGGAGTCATAGGATTTGACGACGAAGCACCGGCGTCGTTTGATTTTTCGATCGGTCTCTCGACGACCAATGGTGCTTCCGGTTTGCTAGGGGGCACTCTAGTAGGAATTTGTGTCCCGCTTCTCAGAACGATAGCGGACACATTTGCGTGCTCGTGCACGAGTGCCGACGTTTGGGTTGCTCCCCTCGGGTTCACCTCTGGTTGTGGCGGCAATTGGTTTTGTGACCTTGCAAGATTCGCCACTTGTAACCCCAGCTGGGTTACTTGGTCTGTGAGGGCCCGCTGACCCATTTCCAGCTTTTGGTTGATCTTCTCCTGGTTGGTAATATATTGAGTCAAGAGAGACTCAACCGGAGAGACGGCCCTCTGTTGGCCATACTGCTGCTGCTGCTGGAATGGCTGCTGGTTCCTGGGGGCGTAAAATTGTTGCTGAGGTTGTTGTTGAAATGGTTGCTGCTGAACCTAACTCTGTTGTGGCCTAGCCGGCTGATAAGTTTGTTGCTGCGGCTGCTGAGGCGGTGAGGGCTGAAATGGTGGCCGGTAACTGAAGTTTGGGTGGTTCCGGTTGTTTAGAGAGTAGGTCGGGTTGGAATTGGTCCTTGGCGGATACGGCGCATTTCCCGTGGGGTTGTAAAATAGTGCGCTCGCCTGATCCAACGATGGTGAGATGTCTCCACCGTCGAATTCCCCAAAGAATTCGGACTCTACCGCTGCAATCTGTTGTGCACCGGCCCCACCGGCTCCTACCATTAGTGCGGAGATCTGGGTCGAAAGCAAGTCGAACTTGCTTGAAAGTTTGTCGACGTCCTCGACTCTGTGTATACCCCCGGATCTTGGTGTGGCTCTCTCGTCACACCACCGCTCAGTGTTGGATGCCATATTTTCCAGAATATGTCCGGCATCTTCCTCGCTCCTAGACATGAAGGAACCCCCAGTCGCGGCGTCCATAGAAGATTTTAGGTCATCCCTCAACCCATTGTAGAACATATTAATAATCTGCCACTTCGGAAGCTCATGGTGAGGGCATCTTCTTTGCATTTCCTTATATCTCGTCCAAGCTTCATGCAAGGACTCGTGGCTGGCCTGGGAGAAGGAGGAGATCTCACTCCACAACTTCATGGTCTTCCCCGGAGGAAAGAACTTCGTCAGAAAAGCGTTGGAGAGCTTCTCCCAGGTGTTGAAAGTGTTGGGGTCCTTCCCCCTAAGCCATTGCTTGGCCTTGTCTCGCAAAGAGAAGGGGAACATCTTCAGACGGATAGCCTCTGTCGTGACACCATTAATCCGGAAGGTGTCACATTTCTCCAAGAAGGAGTCTAGATGCTCGATCGGGCTCTCCATGGGTGCACCCGTAAACTGATCCTGCTGGATCCATGTCACTAAAGACGGCTTCAGCTCGAAGCTTTGGGCCGCAATAGCTGGAGAACGGATGGCGGAAGTCGACTCGATGGATGGCATCGAGTACTCCAACAGGGACTTGTGCGGCGGGGTGTTCTCCTCCATGGATTCGGGATCCTCTCTTCTTCGCTTCTCGGCGGCCAAACGCCTAAGGGTGGCGTTAATCTCTGGATCGAGGGGAATCAAGTCGTCAAGACTCCTTGAACTCCTGCGCATGAAAAACAACAAACACCCGTGAAGCGACAAGTGGGAAAGAAACAGATAAGATAAGAAATAAAAATAAGAAAAATAAAAAGATAAAGGAGAATGCGAAAATTATCGCGAGGTAGGGACGAGAGCTAGACACGAGGGTTCAAGAGATCCTAAAATAACAAGCACGTTGCCTCCCCGGCAACGGCTCCATAAACTTGACCGGCGCCCCCGCGATCTGCGGTATGGGCGCGGTGTCGGTTTACCACAAGTGCACGGTTAGTGTAGGGTGTGGGAATATCGAACTCAGGGAGGTGAGGTTGTGCTTGGGTCAGGTAGGACCTAAATCACCCCGGGGGGCGAGCTAGCCCGAATCGGTAAATGGTTGTCACGTGAAGAAATAAAGGGTATGGAAAAATAAAGAAATAAACCCGGGACTTTGGTTTCCGCTCCGACGAGTGGCTCTCGCCGACACGGCCTACGGGTATGGATAACGATCGGGATTAGGGTCTAATGGTGAGACGTTGCCTCTGAAAGTGGTACCGGCGTCCCTTGGGCCCGATATTCCGGTCGATGCCCAGGATGATACACCGGACTTCCCGGATTCGATCAGTGGGCATTCCTGTGTCCATTAACACTGATCGATCCCGGGAGCACTAAGCCTGCAACGATAACTCCCAACGTCTCATCCTGCCGCTCCCGCGTGCTAGGATTCGACGTCTACGCTATGGGTGTGAGCTATGGCTAGGGAGTCAACCGCCAAGTTTATTCCCCCTTGGCCCAACGGTCAAAGGCGGTCTTTTTCCCGCCGATGACAATGAAACACCCCGCATAATCGTTGGATTCCTAATCCCTATCGATTTCCTAACCCTATGGACGCATCGGAAAGAGCCCCCGAAGGGGTTTCCACCAAAATCCCAGATTTGGGAACTACTCACAAAAATCCATGAAAAATCGATCTAAATAAAAATTAACCGTTGGAATCATAATCGGACGATTGTAATGCGGAAGTAATAGAGTAGATAAGACAATACTAAAATTTGAGAAAGATCTGAAAACTTACAAAAGAGTAACAATTACAGCCGTCACGAAGTGAGAAAACAGTAAAAAACTAGCAGCTCTCCGTTTCTGGAACCCTAGGGGTTCTATTTATAGACTCTCGCATCAACCGATCGGTTGACAAGTCAACCGATCGGTTGATCCGTTACAAAATAATAACAGAAAACGGAGAGCTTTCACCCGATCACATGAACCAGTCGGGTGAGTTCTTGAGTGACTGGTTGGATCTTGGAGTCGTCGGGTGAAGCGATCGGTTTGGTGCCCGTGCCTTCAGCTCTTCATCTTCAGCTACAGATGAACCGATCGGGTGAGAGTCACCCGATCGGTTGGCATTTTCCTCGAGAAAACAGAGAACAGACCCCCGCTGAACCGGTCTGCGAACCGGTCGGGTGACTTCCATGTGAGCTCCGGCTGAGACCGGGTGGTGCACGCGTGCATCACCCGATCGGTTGGAGACGACCAACCGACCGGGTGAGGGGCTAAAAGATGTATTCTTTGGTGTATGACCCCCTGGATCACGCGTGACTCCTCCCGTTGCTCCGGGGACTTGGGATATCATCGTTAAACGTCCCCTACGTGGTCAACCTCCTGCAAACATGGATAAACAAAGAAAAGTGAAAGAAAACGAGAAAATACAAGAAAACGAATAAAAGACGGCGGAAAAACATGGAGAAACAAAAAAGAAAATGTGCGTGAATATATGAAATATAAACGCACGTCAGGAGCCTCTATTCACGATAGGAAGTAGGCTTTGATTCCCCAATTGGTAGAAAAAACCCACAACCCCCTGGGGTTCTTTTTGATTAGAGGTTGAATCGATCATCAGAAGATGCCAAAAATTAGGATACATTCTGGGAAAATGAAACTTCCATGGTCAAATGAAACGCTTTCATAAAAATTCTCGTAGAATCGAGAATGAAGTTTTCATTCTGTACATTCTGTACATGCCAGATCATGAATTAGTAACTGCATCCAATCTCCAAAAAAGTCCCAATTGTTTCTATTTTTTGAATGGGATATTTATGGAATCCCCATGAATAGGATTAACCCTTAATTCCATGACCATAAGATTCCTCTTGTTTTAAAATATTTTAAACATCTAACATGTTAACTCCCCTATTGACATACATATGGATCAACAAATTTATGTATGTCAATGTATTTCCCAAGATTCCCATTTTCATGAAAATAAGTTTGAAACATTTTCAAAATCATGAAACACACACAAACAATGGGTATGCTAAAAAATAAATATTTTAGCACAATACCCATACAAAATGCATATGTGTGAAGAACCTAAACATTAGGGAACCAATCCCAAGAGGAGTTTGATTTCCTAATGTAATCACATGAGGTGATCACATCCCTAACTAGAGAGTTGATGTAACTATCCCTCTCTTGCACACTAACCTTAGTGTGAATCCATAAACTCAAGGATTTCCTAGGCAAGGGTTTTGCCTTTGCAAGAGGGATGGATGTGGCATGCTTAGGTGTAGAAACTAATTTCTTGGCATGCAAAGAATGAGGATTTTGCTTCTTAGCAAAAAATGAAGAGTCTTCATTCTTTCGCATCACCTTGTGATCTACATGCTTCTTGTTGATGTTATTGTTGTACAAGAAAGCATGGTGATTCTTCTTAGGTGCTTTAGCAATATTTCTTGTATTTGCACTGTAAGAGGAATTAGAGATGGGTTTAGATACCACATTTTGAATATATCCCAAACCGCCTCTATGATTTGCCGGATGTCGTTTTTCAAGCAAATCATGGAGTGAATCCCTAGAATACATAAAGCTTTTGAGCTTACAGGATTCCTCTTCACATTTCAATGTAAGTTGTTGAATACGAGTTTCTAAGCTAAAGTTTTGAGCAACAAGATTATCATTAGTCGAGCTCAAATCCTTAACTTGAGAGAGAAGTGTGTCTCTCTCACTAGTGTCACAAACATGCAAAGCATCATGATTATTTACACTAGTAGATTCTAAAGCATGCACCCTACTCATAGCATTCTTAAGATTAGCTTTCATTTTACCATATGAGTTGATGAACTTACTTGCCAAGTTAGAGGCCACATTGAAGCGGTATTCGAGCCCCTCGTAGGATAGCTTTTCCTCCTCAACTTCCTCATCGCTTTCCTCCTTGACTTCCTCATCGCTTTCCTCCTCGCTTGAGCTTGACGAAGATTCTTCCCCGTTAGCCATGAAGCACATTTTCTTCTTTGGGGTTGAGCCATGCCTCTATCTCTTCATCGCTTGAGCTATAGGAGATTGATGAAGAATCATCAAAAGCTGCGAAACACATGTGATCGTGCTCCTTGTCATCCTCTTCTGAATTACTTGATGTGTCCACATCGGAATCATTAAATGTGTCGATAAGTCCCTTCTTTTGGTTCTTGAACTCGGACTTGACTTTCCAATACTTCTTCCCTTTCCCCTTATAGGTTCTTTGGTGGGTTTGGAAGAACATCCAGTAGCAAGATGACCTTTTCCTCCCCAATTGAAACAAATAGAATTGTTAGACTGGGAGGCAAACTTTGACGAAGATATACCTTGTTTGTCCTTAAGGAATGCCTTGAAATTCTTGAATTGCTTGGCAAGCTCGATGTAGTCATCGTCGCTAACATCTTCTTCTTCTTCATCTTCACTCGGAGCTTCCCGTTGGAAGTTCTTTCTCCACTTGAATGACTCCTTCTCGACATGGAGTGCAACCCCCCTTTTCTTCTCGGGCTTGGTTGGTTGAACTTCTTCCTTATGTTGAAGTAACACTTCATGAGAAATCTCCAATGTATGCCAAATTCCGTTGGCCGATTTGCACATGGAGATACGGTTGAATTCATTCGGAGTGAGGGCGCAATGGAATGCATACATAGCCCTTGCATTGACTCTAATTGAGTCCTTCTCCGTCTTAGTTCTAGAAGCCGCGGGTGAAGTAGGCTCCCCAAATGGCAACTCCGTAATATCCCAAAGGTCTTGACCCTTCATGTAGATCATCATCCTGATCTTCCAACTTGGGTAGTTGGTTCCGTTGAAGAGCGGGGGTCGATCAGTAGACAGACCTTCTTTATGAGACGCGGATGAGGCGTTGAATGCCATCGTTGCAGTATGCGATAACCTCGCTCTGATACCAATTGTAAGGATTGCCTTACCCTTGCAATACTAACAACAACATACTAGTGTTGAGTATTGATTCCCCGGATTTGGTTTTGATGATGAGCAAACATAAATATCGTGAACTAACTTTTTGTGAGCGCAGTTATGGAGATCGTCGCCAAAATTCTATGTACATCAAAAGTGACGTCTCAAGACTTCTCAAAACGCGTGATCGTGTGCCTGAAGCTTCGTTGAAGCTCAAGGAGCATTATTGAAGTCAAAAGTGAAGATTGAAGCTTTGAAGACGGTTCGTCGTGTTTAATTTAATGTCTTCTAGCTTCATAGAATAGAATGTTAAGCCTTGAGTAGGACTTACATTATAATCTTATTATCGCTCATATCTTAGAGCTAGGATTATCTTAGAAGCCATTAGAAACTTTCCTGAAGCCTATCGCTTCTTCCCTCGACTTCTAGTGCATCTTAGTTGGTTCAAGTAGAAGAACCAACCGACTAGATGACGATCTAGTCGGTCGACAATTCCTCTTGAACCGACTAGATGTCCTTGCTCAATTCAGCCTAGGCCATGTTGATCAATTAGTCGGTCAAAGAAGGTTCACCGACCGACTAGATGACGATTTAGTCGGTTAGGAATCCTTCTCAGACCGAATAGTTATCATTGCCTCATTTCAGCCTGAGCTACTGTTTACAGGTAGTCGGTCAAAGAACAACGACCGACTGACTAGTTGTGAAACTAGTCGGTTGGAATTTGTTCTTAAACCGACTAGCTGTCTTTGAATTCAGCCTATACTATTTCAACTCTTAGTCGGTCAAAGAATATTCACCGACCGACTAGTTGGCAAACTAGTCGGTTGGTAAGTCTTCTTAGACCGACTAGTTCATATCGCCTGGAATCTCTTTATTGGCTGTCATCCTCTTAGTCGGTCAAACAAGAATCACCGACCGACTAGTTCAGAAACTAATCGGTCAGGGATCCTTCTTAGACCGATTAAGCTGCTTCAGAATAGAGCCGTTGGAGCATTAATTGCACGAATTTCTCTCCTCTCTTTCCTCTATCCTATATATACTTGAAGGGGCTCTTTCATAGCATTCAAGGCTGCCTATATTGGGTTTTAGAGAAATCAAAGAGAAGCACATCAACTCCATTTTAAAGCTATCTCTTCTCACTAGAATCTCTCCCTCACTCTTATTCCTTAAGAGAGATTCATTGATTGTGAGCCATTCAAGCCAAGGGCTTTGAATCCAAGTCACCAACTCCTCCCTAGCCATCTATTGCTGTCCATCTTGGTGGAGCTAGGGTTTGGTGCTTGCTTCTTCCTCAAAATCCATTCTTGCCCTAAATTGGTAAGTATACTCAAGGCATAGGATTTTGTGGTAAGTGTTTCATTATTTCATCTCATTTGTTATTTGAGTTTGTCTCTCGGTTGTGAGAGAGTTTGTGATCCCGGGTTGTGGGAGTCACAATTTCATTGTGTATGATTTGGTCTTGTAGAGGTTTTTTACAAGAATTTCATAGTGCAAAATCTTGGGTTAGTGGTTTCTAACTCAAGTATCCGGAGGGGATCCGGGTGGTTGGGACGTAGGATCACCGGGAACAAGTCGGGGAGACTTGGGTGGATCCGAACCCGTTACATACTTTGTTTGCGTTGTCTATTCTTGTTGTTTCTAGTCTATTCCGTATTGTTGTTTGTATGTTTGCACAATAATTAGGAATAACACTCTTGATTATTTTAAAGTACTATTCACCCACCCTCTAGTACTTGTGCAGTAGCTAGCCCAGGGCACTACAACTAGAGGGGGGTGAATAGTGTAATGGCAATAAATTGTCCAATTAAAATTAAACTTGTAAATGCGGAATAATAAATGCAAGAGGAAATAATTGACACAATCAATCCAAATGCAAACACATGATTTACCCTGGTTCCCCAAAACTTGGGTACGTCTAGCCACACCAATATTCACTATAATCCCACAAAGAGAAGTGAATACAAATCCCACAAAGAGATACCTCACCAAGAGGATTTTGCCCTACACAAGGACCAAACCAACCCTACACAGGGGTCAAAATCCCACCAAGAGAATTACTAACTCCCACTCAGAGAATTAGGGTTAGCCCTACACTAGGACACTAAACTCCTACTAAGAGAGTTACTCCCACAAAGAGAGTTATTCCCACAAAGAGAATATCCTAATCCCACAAAGAGAGAAAGACTAATTCCCACAAAGAGAATTAGAGTTACAAGAATCACCAAGTAAAATAAATACTCTTACATATGCCTTGAGATGCTTACTCATAAATGAATGCAAGGCATGGAAGAGGATCTCCAAGTGTTGAGATTTGCTTGAAAGCACTTGGATGATTTCCCTTGAGCTGGACTTCAATGCATGAAGAGGAATGAGAGCTCAAAGAGGGAAAATGAGAGAGTTTAAGAGTGGCTTAGAGAGCTTTTATGATTTGCAATTGCATCAAGAAGCTCTAGAGAAGTCAGCATACCCATATATATATATGAACCCAATATCAAACCCCAAAACCCAAGAAAACAGCCAAAAGCACAAGGCAGCAACGGTCCGGCAGTCGACTGAAGAACAATAGACAGTCGACTGATCAACGGCTAGAAAAAATCCAACAACTATAATTTGAGCCAGGACAGTCAACTGATGAAGTCGATACAGTCGACTGTGAACAGGACAGGCGCCTGTAAACCCTTTAGCAGGTGACTGCTGCAGGGGAAGGAATAAAACATAGAGTTGCACTCTTTCTCCAGAAAAGCATACAAGCAACTGATGTCAATAATACAGTCGACTGTAAAATAGTCAGGCAACTGTAAAACCTTCATCAGTCGACTACTGCAGAAGATGGAGAAAAACAGAGAGAAGCAGTATATGCAATTACGCTACTCAGACGACTGTTGACCAATCCACAGGCGACTGTAAATATACAGGCGACTGTAAACTGAGCATCAGTCGACTGTTGCGTAAAGCTCATGTAGAGTCAATAGAAATGTTGACTTGAGCAGTG
Organism: Scilla litardierei; assembly: GCA_030789695.1. Taxonomy (NCBI): domain Eukaryota; kingdom Viridiplantae; phylum Streptophyta; class Magnoliopsida; order Asparagales; family Asparagaceae; genus Scilla; species Scilla litardierei. The sequence continues at coordinate 340,114,215 of CM061142.1, read as the reverse complement.
CATATCAGTCGACTGTAGAAGGATCGACAGGCGACTGGAAATCACCAAGTCGACTGTAAATCCTTCAGCATGCGACTGATGGAAAGCCAGAGACTCCGAATGAGTCTTTGGTCAAGATGAACCTATTAGGTTGGATTCTATGATAATCCTAAGGCTCACTAAGATGGCTAAATGCATATGCATGAATGAGTAGACCATCTATCAAGGCATTACATTAACCTAGACTCAAATGAGAGAGAAAGCAATAAAGGAAATATTACATGGATTACATTGCTTTCCTTAGAGTCTAAGTCTTCCATCTTGATGCCTTGATGCTCTCCATCATATCCAAGCTTTGGCACCCCTTGAATCCAAGCTTTGGCCCTTCTCCACTTGATGTCCATCCTTGCACCAAGTGATTAGTCTCCAAGAAAGATATTCTTGAGATGAAAACTATGAGACTAAAACAAGAAATTCATTAGCAACAACATAATGTTGTGATCATCATCAAAATAAGATTGGTATGAAACACCAATACTCAACACAAGTTATTAATCAGAGTCACTACTTCGAATGGCATTTTGGAAGTAGACTAAGTCATCATCAACTTTGATGTTTTACTCGACTTATCGTCTTACGTGACTTGAGTAATCCTTGTGACTTCCTAATGATTAATTTGACAAATATTATATTTATAAGTTTATAACATAACTAAGGCATTATTATCTGGGTTTTAACCTAGAACGAGGATTGTAATTCAGAGTCACTAGACATGTATCGCATTAAGTAAAACAGAGTACGATTTATGCTCTCTAACACACCGATGTAATAAAAGACTTGACCTGAGAGAAATTCTCATTTTGTTTTAGTTACGCAAGAACTACATAGCTAAGTATTCGACTCTTCGATCCGATCGAATCAGTTTAAATACTTCTATTATTGTGTTCTCTATTTTATCATACTTGTGTTTCATTAAGAACACGTGTCAGAATAAAATAAGAATACCATATCTCGGCTTATTTAGACTTGGGTCCGGGTACATCTGTATGTACGAGACTACGAGTTCACCAACTCATTCTCCCACTATCTTACAAAGGGAATTTCGGCCAACACACCTTTGAGACAAGATTCACAAGTATCTTTTGACTCATAATACGAGAGGTCTGGCCCCTCTTTAAATGACTTGTGAAGCTTTGTCTCTTCGGTACGTCCTAGTCTATTTTTCCATATAAGATTTGCTACTAACTTGCGTATTCATGTATTAACTATTAATACAACATTTGTTATACATTTTAATCACATCAAAACATTTCTTCTAAAGTCATGTGACGACATTCGCCAAGTGTAAATTACGTCCCATATGGCCTAAAGACAGCTTTTGTTCATTACCCAATATGTGAGACCATGTTTGTATAACAATTATTCCGAAATCTTAGACATCAAACATGTCATATTTTCAGTTCCTCCTATTATGCCGTGTTTTATAATAAACCAAATATTCTTTCTCAATGAATTTTTCCTTAATGCCTTCTTATTTCTAAATCATATTTAGACATTTCATATCCTAACATAAATATTAGTTGTGTAAGCATCACATGCATCCAAACACTTGAGCTTTACAACCTTGAGGAGACTCAACAAGTTGCTCGTCTCAAGATCTAATTTGGATACATTGTCTTGTACCGCTCTTACGCTCATCTTCGAGTCAAACAATTTGATCCGAAGTTTCAAGCCTTACGGATTGAAACTATTTTCAATACAACCTTGAGGAGACTCAACAAGTCAAATGGAGAAACCACTTTGAACATCAGTATGTTTACGCTGCCCATGTTCATATGGGTGAGTGTTAAGTAGCATGCTTTTATTGTGTTAGATTTTAGAGCTTAAGGAAATCTTTGTCCTTAACTCAGTACTATGAAGGACATTTTATTATCAATGAGAATATATTTTGGCATATCAAATATTCCTTAACTAATCATTATGTCCAGCTGACTTATTTCTTTTAAGGATATTATAATTTTGGATTCACTTTGGTAAAACTAGAATTACCTTAGTTTATCATATGTTCATGATTTTTAAATATAGTTAAAATGGTTTTTATTCAACTATATCCTCCCACTATTTCTGTGATCATCTTTAGCCATATAGATGAACGAATATAGTTAGTTAATGAGATGGGGACCGACTACCTTGAGCTTCATAACCTTGAGGAGACTCAACAAGTTGATTGACTCTGCAGTTGGTAGATAATCTTATTATCAATTACATCATATATGACTCCCTATTAGTTTTTACCCCGAGTCACTTATGATCTTGAGGAGACAACAAACAAAATTGACTAGTCTAGTCGAACCCATGTTTTCATGTCTGTACGACCTCAAGATCGGCACGGTCGATCTAGGCCCGCTGGTTCAAAGCCTGAATCTTGGCCCGCCGAATCTCCACAATGAAACCTAGTTCGCCGAAGCATGGAGAAGCTCGTCGACGTTCAAGGAAGCTCGCCCGGTGGAACGACAAGCTCGCCACCAGAATCAGAAGATTCCTCTAGCAGATCGCACAAGTCTATGCTCGCACGCCCAGAGCAGCTCGCCCCACAGGAAGCTCGACCAGACGCTGCTCACCTACCAGTTCACCCACAGAGGAAGACGACACACCCCTAGCAGTTTCACTACAGACAAATCTGACAAAAGTGTACCTGGCCGTTTCGTCGCCTGACCACCTGACCACCTGTCGAAAGCACGCCTAACTGTTTCGCCGCCAGACAGCCTGGTAAAAGCGCCGCCTGACATTTACGGCTCTGACCGCCTGACAAAAACACGCCTGACACGTTCAGTCCTGACGCCAACAGTCGGATCCCTGACATCCTGGCACCGCCAGCTCAGTAAAAGAAACCGACTCCAGCAACCTATAAATACCCCCTCACCTCCAAGCGAGAAGGGGGTTGGTTAGTTAGGTAATTCACTCTAAGAAACTCCTAACACATCTATTCACATTCAAGGTCAGATATCCTCCACATATTTGTGCCTTCCACACTAGTCTGCCATGCAAGCGTCGATCTGCCTCTAAGGTCGCCCTTCGTGTCCGACATCTTTTCTTCAGTCGTCTACTGACTTAGGCATCGGAGGTGCTACGGGCTGACGTCAACCCAGCCTTTCTGAAGAGTTGCTCTTATTGTAGGAAGTTCACCCCAGCTGCCAGCGGATGAGGGACCTGCGGTAACCTTCATCAACTGTCAAACGACCTTGTCACGCCCCGCTTCCCATTACACTTGGGAGCGAGGGCGCAAGCGGGTCCGCATGTGCTTAAAACAAGAAGGAGATACTTTTTTTGCCTTCCTCCTTGGTTTAAGCACATTACGCGTCTGTGATAACAACTTGCAGGTTCTTGCATGTAACTCAAACAACACAGATAATATTTTATTACAATCTCAAATCTCAAAATGATTTACAACAATGAAAGAAGCAAAAGTGAAAGGGTCTGAAGCCCATACAATATTGAAAGAGACAACAATGTACAAAAAAATGATACGAAGGCACGTCGTTCCTCAGCGAAGGAACTTAGCGGCAAGGCACTCCTGATCAACCTGCTCAGCCTTTAAGCAAAGTCCTCTGCAAACCTGTCTAATACCTGACGTATATTTCACAAGACAAGGAAATATACATCAGCGAGGGTCGCTCGGCAAGATTTAAAGAAGATACAAAGAAACTTGACCCTCGGCAAGGTTTTCAAAAACATTTACATGACAATATGAGTAACAAGTGCCCTGCTGGAACACGAGCCAGCCTAATTCATATTACAAGCACGTGTTTGTCAACTCACATGACATCACTATTTCACTATTTCGCCTCTTGGGCACCCAAATTCACAAGTTCACGATTTCAAGTATTCCATCAATCTGTTCCATCGATATCTATTCACTCAAGTGTGTACAAGAAGGTTAATTATCAGCATGGCAGGATTATGGTATAACACAATATTAGCAATTCATGGTTTAACAAATAAATGCAACGACACTTTGTAACACGTAAGAAGAATGTACACTTGCCTGATGGTCATGGTTTCGGGTGTCCAGGGGATCGTGATGAAAGGCGTATTCTTTCTGCGAGGTTGGATCTATAATAACAAGTTAAAAATTATAACTAAATAATATAATATAATAAGTAACATATCCAATTTACTATCTACCTATTCTTTACTGATTAAAGAACATATCCTATTTTTTTAACTAACAAGTAATTACTAATTTGCACATAAATGTGACATTAATTTTATATATAAATATAAATATATATATATATATATATATATATATATATATATATATATATATATATATATATGAGAATAATGGGTATCATACGCCATATGAGAGGGTGTCTCATATGCCCTCTCACATAAAAGGAGGCAAGTACACCAAGTACAAGCCCATGTGGGCTTGTACTTCCCCCTTTATGTGAGAGGGCATATGAGACACACTCTCATATGGCGTATGATACCCATTATTCTATATATATATATATATATATATATATATATATATATATATATATATATATATATATATATATATATATATATATATATATATATATATAGGAAAAGTTTCAAATGAGAACATTTCGCACCGTGCGAAAATGTTTTTATCTTTTTTTTTGAAATTTTTTTTTTCAAAAATTCTTTTTTCCACCCTCATTATATGTTGTTATACCCCCCTCAAAAAATAATGGTTGAGAAATAATGTCATTTGGCCTTCGATCAAGCCATTTCATCAAATTCGCACGTTTTGAGACCGTTAAATTTGTAACGGGTGGATGGGTACTCTAATGCCCAACGGGTTCACCCATTATTTTCCCTGGGGTATATAATTGTATGGATTAAACATCAAAAAAAGAATTTTTGAAAAAAAAATTTCAAAAAAATAAAAAAAAAGTTTTCGCACGGCTTTCGCACGGGATTTTTCGCACCCGAAGATTGCCCTATATATATATATATATATATATATATATATATATATATATATATATATATATATATAACCTACTGAAAACATATTAGTTATTAACTTACTACACAGTACTGTTTATACTAACTCCTCTAATTGAGAATTTGAGAAGCAGGTTGTACCAACTTACGATAAGTCTGAATACAAGGTTATAAATAAGAACACATAATATAAAAATAATAGTAAGCTAACTACATCAAAAACATTAGCTATATAATATAATAACTTATTGATTTAATACATTATATCTCCCCCCTCTCTCCTATCTCCTTCTCCCAATTCTTCCTTTCTCCTCGATGCAGATGAGAGTTCCACGGGGGTCTGATGGTGCGCTGGGGCAGATCGATGGCGGGTCTGGGCTCCTCAGGCGGCAAGGCGCAAGGAGGTTAAGCGGAGAGGGTCCGATCCGGTGGTGGCGGCGAGTCTCGAAGGGTGGGGGAGATCGGGCTGCAGGATGCGGGTATTCGTCGGTGTTGAGGGTTGACTTCGAAGGGAGAACAGGGGAGAGGTCAAGCTGCGGGATGCGAGTGTTGGTGTGGGGCAGAGTCGAGGGAGGAATTGGTGGAGTGCAGAGGTGCGGATCACGACGAAGTCGGAGGGGAGTCGGAACGGGTTCGGGGTTCCCCGGGAAGAAGTCGGAGAGATTTCGGGGGAGCGCTTGGTGCGGTCGGAGCTTGCAATCGATGGGTGAGAGGGAGGAGGAGGAATTTGATTCGGGGGTTTTGTCGGTGGTCAAGTGGGTGTTGCAGGGGTGCCTGAACAGGGAGCTGGGCTTCGGGCTCTCGGAGGAAGGGGCTTGCATATCTGAGAAGAGGTCGGTGGTCTTTTGGTTAAGGGGAGGAGGTCGAAGGCCTGGGCGATCGGGCGGTGGCGTTGGGTCGAGGCGTGGCATCGAGATCTGGGTGTTGTACTGGGGCGCTGTCAATGTGGGGAGGGGACGGTCGGAGAGATCCGAGGGGTTGGCGGCGATGTCGAGCGGCAGTACATGCCTGAGGGGCGAAGGTGGGCGGACGGTGAGCTGGGCGGGTTCCTCTGTTCGAAGCAGAGGATGGGGATTCGAACAGGGGAGTGGGATGTTGGTCGGCCTGGTCGGAGGAAACGGTGAGGAGGCTGGAGCGTGGGGTGTGGAGGTGAGGGGAGAGGCATGTGCGATGGTTGAGGGCTAAGTGGCTGGTGGTCGGATGGAAGGGCGAGCGACTGGGAGATGGATGCTCGGAGAGGTCTGGTGATGGGGCCGACGTGGGTTGTTGACGGGCTGCTCGGAGACGAGGGGAAGTAGGGAGGCAATAAGTTAAGGGGTGGGGTCGGGTCGCCCTGTTTCGAACGAGAAGGGGGTGGTCGGTGGAAGGTGATGTCGACGGTTGAATGGCAAAGTCGGCGGTGGTCCTGGGGCAAAGGCGGGGGTGAGGGATGTTGGATGCAGGCTTATGGAGTGGTGAAGATTGCAAGTGGAGGGTGTCTTGTGGCTGTGGGTCGAAAGGGGAAGATGTGAGGGGTTTGTTTGGACGTCGGCGTACGGAGGTTACTTGGAGATGCTGAGGGGGCGGCGTTATAGAGGGTCTGGGTTTGTTGAGGCGGTTATGGGGACGGGGAATCCGCATGCACGAAGACAGTCGTGGGTTGCGAAGGGAGAGGGAAACGTGGGTGACTAAAAGGGAAGTTAGCTGGGGGGAATCATGCGTAAAATACTGTGACAAGGGGGATCCTATGTCCCTTAGGATATGATGAATATTGTTAGGATTATTAAGATCCAATAGGTTAAGATTTGATTTGAAACTTAATCTGATTAAGATGCGATTAGAGGATCAGTTATTAAGTTAGGACTTGGTAATAATCAATATTAATTAGTTAGGATATTAAGGTGATTAAGTTTAGGATAATTTTGGTTTTTAAGGAGAATATCTTTGCTAGGATATTATAGGATATAATATTAAGGATTATCAAGATATTTACACCAGAATTTAGCTAAGATTAAGATATTTGGATAATTGATTTGGTTAGGATCTGATTCGGTCACTAATTTTTCTTATCGAGATATTAAAACTTATTAGAATTTGGATTAGCTAATTTATTCGGTTAAGACGTCTAGGAGATCGATCCGGCTAAGGTATCTGATTAGGATATGATTTGTTTTGGATAAAGGGACAGATTTGACTACAATTGTGTTGGAAATCAATACGATTCAGATTCGATCTGATAAGACCTGATCAGTGCGGGTTTTATGATGAAAATAATTCGATTAAGATGTCTCGATTAAACGGGTTGGTTTGGTTATGACTATGGGATTATTATGATCTCGTCCCTGCAATCAACATCAACTAAAGTAAAATCATATAATAAAACCTATAACAAATTACTATACCAATTAAATACACATGAACTACGTATATAGGAAACAGGCCGTTACATCCTACCCACCTTATAAAAATTCCGTCCTCGGAATTTAATAAGGCTAACGGGGGATGCAATGACCGACAGAATCAACTGGTTTTAAGATAGGCAAGGATGTGGACGATTCAAATGGATAACATGAAGCAGAAAGGTGATGACATCGATGTCACAATGGGAATCAAGTGAATCAATAATAAGGAAAAGTGCATGATCACAAAAATGTAAAGATGACCAGGGGATGATATTGTGGGTCTACTCCGAGGTATTTCTATAGTTGTCGACGAAAGAATGTAATGTCGAATATGATTTAAAGATCGAGGGGAGACTGATCGGGCCAACTATCGTTTAGAAATCCTAAGACTAGGATTTCTTAGTGAACAAGGATGTGATAGGGAATTTGAAGAGAGGTGTTCTTGAGAATCAAGATTGTAATATTATCTATGTTGTTTGGAGTATTTTGCATAGCATGACCTGCATGGGCCACCACTAAAACCAGTCACGCCCTGCTTTCCATTACTGTAACGACCACTTTTCGTTGTACTTTGTTCGTGCACGTGCTTTTGGCCGTGCACATGTTTATTTTAGACTTTATTTGTTTGAGAACACTTTTGTGTGATATGCCGTTGTGAACGTCTCTGAGGGTATTAAATAGTGGCACTAATTTGGAACGTCGCTTCTCGAGTCGTTTTCCCACAATTTAATCTTATTTGATGAGACGTTGCGATTTTCACTTTTGACGGGAGACGTTTCTATTTTTAGTTTCGTCGTCCGATGTTGAAATTGAGATCCGTCTTCTTAGTTAGCTCACTTTCATCATCACGATCACCCCGCTATTTATTTTATAATTTTTGGAGTTTATTTGACCACTTTTATATTTTTAACAAGGTTTATAATATTTTTAATAATTAATTTTTAAATTATTTTCGGCCAAATAAAATTTATTTGAGTTTTAAACGTATTAAAGAATTTTTGAGCCAATTTCCAGCTCATTTGGACCGCGTCAAACCCTTGTGTGAGTTGGAGAAGTTGATATTCAAATTTTAAATATTTTTGAACTTCTAATCCTATTAGATTTAGCCCTAGACCAAGTCAACCCATCTACACTATATAAACAACCCCTAGGAAGACCTATTTTCTCAAGAAATTAACCCTAGCCACTTCCAAAACTCAAATTTGACGTTGCGACGATTCGTCGCAACGTTGCGACGAACAGCTGCCGCATGACCGAGAAAACCAAGCCCGTTCCCCCGCTCCGACCGAAGCCCCGCCCCGCACCAAGCTCCGCATCACACCGCTGCTACCGCCCGCTCGGACCCCCGTGTCCGACCGAGAAGATCCCTCGGTCAGACCGATAGCCGCCCCCGCTCACGCCCGCATCTCCGCACCCCGCATCGCCCGCTCCAAGCGCCGCTCCGCCCCGTGTCTGACCGAGGCGCCCACCCGCTCACGCCGAAGCCCGCTCCGTTGCAACGTTGCAAACGTTGCAATGCCCCGCCCAAGCGCCCGACCGGCCCGCTCTTCCGCACCGACCGAAGGAAGCCCCCGCACCGCTGCTGCGACCGACCCCCGCTGCTGCACAGCCCCGTTCCCCCGCACCGACCGAGGCAATCTCCCGCACCGAGGCTGTACGACCGAGAGCCATTCGTCGCAACCCCGCACCCGTCGCACCACTTGCCACCGTGGGCCCCCCAAGTTCTCCAGAGGTATTGTGGGTCCCCCATAGGTCCTTAGGACTACTGTGGGCCCCACCTAAGTGCTTTCTCTTCGAGGATTCGTCACGTACGACATTGCGACACATCGTAGGCCGTCGTCGCACGTGCTAGCTTTGGAATATGGAATCGTTGCTCCGGTTGATTGCTCTGAAATTTCCAGCGAGGAATCTAATTGGAATCTGGACTTGGAGCGCGATATTATTATTCCAACCACCGGCGTCGCTACCCGACGCCGGCGTAGCTTTCGCGTCGTGTTGAGGTAACGCTTCACACCCCTAGGACCCCCAACCCAATTGCATGCTAACCAAGACTAAAAATCAGTATTTTAAAGTATTTTAAATGTTTTAGCAATCACTAATCAAGATTAATAAAACGGATGTAGGCCGGTGGACTTGTGCACGTAGGAATTGTGACTTTGGACTCGTTGGACGGTGTTTCTCTGACGTGATACTTGCAGGCAAGTGAAACTTGACAACTCTTATGTAGGGCCATGTTTTTAGGCCACTTCCTTACTTTTATCGTAAAAGAGACTAGTCAGTGAAATGATAGCTGGCTAGACGCCTACTTGATCTAGTTTGACAACGAAACTAGATCCGTCGCCTAAATTGATCTAGCTTGAAAACGAAGCTAGATCCAACTCTTTAAACTTGTTGATCATGCATACTAAACTGTCATGTTTACTTTCCTTACCTGTACGCTTTACTACTTGCCATGCCATGTCATCCATGCATTGAATGTCGCATTCGTAGCACACGCTACAATACTTGTACTTCCTTGTCCGGCTAGGTGCACCCCTACGCCATACTTGTTTAAAACACTTCCTGGCTCGTGGTCCAGAAGCGGGCCTCATGTGTTGGTTGAAAACCAATACCCGATACACGAGGAGGGGTAGGGATAAACGGTCACTTGAGCTTAGGAGTTGGCCCGCGCAGCCGCTCTAGCCAAAAGGCGGAATCCCTGTGCACGAGGTGCTTTCTTTACTTGTCTTGTACTTGTCTTGTGAATGATTCATGCCATGTTTAAATTCCATGCTCGTACTTTACCTTACTTTACCTGTTGCACTCATTACTTTAGCTGCCATGTCATTGCATCATGCTAGAACTGCTAGGTTGCTTTACTTTTACCTACTTTCAGTTTCCTTGCACAAGTCTTCCAGACTTGCTGACATGTGCCCCTTGATCTTTTGGGTGTCACATGTTAGACCCTGTGCCAGAGACAGTTGTTGAGGACGAGGTGTTTACTGACGCAGAGCCTGAGCCTACGTTCGTTGAGGAGTTCGAGGACACCGGAGACCAGTCCTAGTGACTGTTGAGTTGCTTTTGCTTTAGGTTGCTGTTAGTTGTCGGTGCTTGCACCATTACTTTGTTTTCATACCTTGTACTTTTGCTGGCCATGCTGGGGCCTCTTTTAGACTCTTTTATTTTAGCCTGGTGGCTTTTTCTGCGATGTTGAGATTTATTATTTTGGATATTCTGATATGTTTCTTTTGTCTCTTTTCGTTATTATTATCTTTGTTTCGTTTCGCGTTGCAAGGACCTGCAGTTTAAATTTGATTGACGCTTATCGGACTTGCAGCTTTGTAGCTTCAAGTCTGAGCGGACCTTCTCACGCTTCGCCTCCACGTTTTTGGGAAGCGGGGCGTGACAGGTTTTGTTGGTGGCCCATGCAGGTCCTATCTTGCGATTGCGAACTAACGGAACAACGATAATAAACGGAATGTCCATTAAATAAATTGCAACATCCAAGTCATTAAGCTTTGATTCTAATTTGTTTGTTCGTTTTCTATGTCATTAGATGGCTGGACGACGACAGACCCGATCTGGCAGTGGGCCCAATCATGCTGAGGTACCGGATAGAGAGCCCACCAATGCTGAGATCATGAGCATGATGCATCAGATGATGCAGGTGCAGCAGGGCATGCTCCAGAACACTCAGAGTGCTCCTCGCCACGAGCCAGGAGCGAAGCAGTTTCGGGAGCTGGGCCCGACGTACTTTGATGGATCTGAAGGACCATTGGCTGCAGAGGAGTAGATCAGAAACACCGAGGATAATCTGAAGATGTCGAAGGTCAACCCGGCTGGATGGGTTGATCTGGCGAAGAAGCAGCTGAAGGATAATGCCCGAAACTGGTGGGATGCAGAGGAGGAGTTGCTGGTGAGCCCTATACCTTGGGCTACTTTCAAGTCCAGGTTTGATGAGGAGTACTTTCCGAAGGCTGCTAGGAGGGAGATGTTGCAGCGCTTCATTGAGCTGAAGCAAGGGAATCTGACGGTGGACCAGTACCACCAGGAGTTTACTAGATTGAGTCGCTTCGCGCCGAAGATGGTGGAGGATGCTGAGGAGAAGGCTCAGAGGTTTATGCAGGGTCTTTCTCTAGACTTGCAGAGTCTGATATCTACGACGGACATGGAGTCATATCAGAAGTTGCTGGTAGCTGCTCGGAGACAGGAGCTGATTGCGAGGCAGAAGAGAGGACTGATTTCTGGAGCTGGGAAGAGGCCTATGGAGCAGGTCAGAGGAGTGGTTAGGCCTGGGACCAGGCCTAATCAGACGGTGCAGTTCAAGAGGCCAGGTGTGCCTCCTCAGAAGACTTTCTATTTCTGTGGCAAGACCTGGCATGTCAAGGATCAGTGTAGGAAGATGTTGGGACAGTGCCTGATTTGTGGAGACCCTACTCATGTTATGAAGGAGTGCCCAAAGTCTAAGCTACCTTGGAAGGAACCAGTCGCAGCACAGCCGTTGCAGCAGAGAGCACATGTACCTGCAGGTCATGGAGCACCTCTCACTCCTCAGAGGTAGGCTTTTCAGCAGGCCGTGCAGCCGAGGAGGCATTCTTACCTGATGACGGCAGTGGAGAGCGAGGCTGTGGATGAGGTTATCGCAGGTAACCCTCAAACTAGTTGTTTCCTTCCTTAGATAGTTTTGATTGTTAGCTTATGTTTGTTTGATTGCGTATGATTGTTTGTTAGAATAGGGTCTGATTGTTAGATTGTTTGATAGGTGTGATTTTGGTTTGCACATTTCCTGCATGAGTCCTCTTTGACTCCGGTGCATCGATGTGCATTATTTCTCGGAGTTTCGTGGAGAAGCATTCCTTGACGACTTCCCCTCTTCCCAAGAGTTGGAATATCGTTACAGGAAATGGCGTGATCTCGGTGCATCGTGGGTGCAATTCTTGCCCTTTGGTGGTCTGTGGACATGAGCTTTACGCTGACTTTATAGTCCACGACATCATCAACTACGATGCAGTGCTTGGAATGGATTGGCTTGCGAGCTTCTATGCTACGATCGACTGTCGGAGGAAGAAGGTGGTGTTCGAGATCCCCGGACATCCAGTGTTCTAGTTCAGTCGTGGTAGCAGTTCGCTTGGTCCTGTCAGGTTTCGGGCCAAGCCGGTGGAGATTGTTGCTATGCAGATGGAGCAGGATAGACCAGCTGTGGTATGTGAATTCGACGACGTCTTCCATGAGGAGATGTCTGGACTGCCGCCCGATCGAGCTCTCGAGTTTTCGATCGACCTTATTCCGGGAGCGCAGCCTATTTCGAAGGCGCCGTATCGGATGGCTCCAGCAGAGTTGGAGGAGTTACGTAGGCAGCTGGATGAGCTTCTACAGAAGGGTTACATCAATCCTAGTGTGTCTCCGTGGGGAGCACCGGTGTTGCTGGTAAAGAAGAAGGATGGTTCGCGTCGCATGTGTGTGGATTACCGGGAGCTGAATGCTGTGACTATCAAGAATAAATATCCCTTGCCTCGTATAGATGACATCTTTGATCAGCTCGGAGGATCGAAGGTGTTCTCTAAGTTGGATTTGAGGAGTGGTTACCATTAGCTCAAGGTGAAGAAGGACGACATCCCGAAGACAGCTTTCAGGACGAAGTACGGTCACTACGAGTTCGTGGTTATGCCATTTGGTGTAACCAATGCGCCCGCAGTCTTTATGAACCTGATGAATCTGGTCTTCTACGACCTTCTAGACAAGTTTGTCATTATCTTTATTGACGACATCCTGATCTATTCAAAGTCGGAGGAAGAGCATGCCTCGCACTTGAGGACAGTGTTGGAGATCTTGAGGAAACACCGTTTGTATGCTAAGTATTCCAAGTGCGAGTTCTGGCTGGATAGAGTTGCCTTTCTCGGGCATGTGGTGTCTGGTGATGGAATTTCTGTGGATCCCGAGAAGATTGTGGCTATCAGAGAGTGACCGGTTCTGTAGTCGGCGTCTGAGATCCGGAGCTTCCTTGGACTTGCAGGATATTATCAATGTTTCATTAAGGACTTTTCCCAGATTGCTGAGCCGATGACCAGACTGACGCGGAAGGATGTGCCATATGTTTGGTCTGATGATTGTGAGAAGGCTTTTGGTATTCTGAAGGAGAGATTGACGACTGCCCCTGTACTTACCGTGCCAGATCGAAGTGGAGGATTCGAGATCTTTTGCGATGCTTCTGGCAAGGGTCTTGGATGTATGTTGCATCAGCATGGGCATGTGGTTGCGTATGCTTCTCGTCAGCTTAAGGCTCATGAGAAGAATTACCCGACACATGATTTGGAGTTGGCTGCTGTTGTGTTTGCGCTGAAGATTTGGAGGCACTTCCTGCTGAGTGAGAAGGTGAAGATCTTCACTGATCACAAAAGCTTGAAGTATATCTTTACACAGAATGAGCTCAACATGCGACAGCGTCGATGGTTGGAGCTCATGGCAGAATATGAGATCGATTTACAATATCACCCTGGCAAGGTGAATGTGGTTCCAGATGCGCTGAGCAGACTTCCAGCGGTGATGATGTTGACCTCGCAGTGGAGATTGCAGCAGGATTTTTACGAGACTGGTATCGAGATTATTCTTCCTGGAGAGACCTCTTTGTTGATGAGTATGCAGATACAGTCGACGATCGTGGATAGGATCAAGGCTGGACAGGCTGGAGATGCTAAGCTTGTGAAGATTCGGGAGCAGGTGGAAGCCGGTCTGCGGACTGACTTTTTGATTCACGAGGATGGTTCGTTGAGATTTGGAGCCAGGTTGTGTGTGCCAGCTGGAGACATCAGGGATGAATTATTGGTGGAGACACACAATTCGCCGTATTCTGTGCATCCTGGTGGGACCAAGATGTACAAGGATCTTCGTCTGAACTTTTGGTGGCATGGTATGAAGAGGAGTGTGGCTCAGAGTGTAGCCAAGTGTTTGGTTTGCCAACAAGTAAAGGCGGAGCATCAGCGTACGGCAGGGTTGCTACAACCGCTTCTGATTCCGGAGTGGAAGTGGCAGCACATCACTATGGATTTCGTGACTGGACTACCTCGGAGTCCGAAGCAGAATGACGCGATTTGGGTGATCGTAGACCGATTGACCAAATCCACGCACTTTATTCCCTTCCGAGTGGGACAGTCTACTGAGACGCTAGGGAGGAGATACATGGAGGTAAATACGTTTACTCTCCGTTTCTATTTCCTTTTCCTAGTTTAGATAGTGATGTAATGTGAATCATGCAGGAGATCGTACGACTTCACGGAGTCCCCGTGAGTATCGTGTCGGACAGAGACACGAGATTCACATCTCAGTTTTGGCAGAGTCTGCAGAAGAGCTTGGGTACGAGTCTGAGTTTCAGCACGGCGTACCACCCGCAGACGGATGGCCAGTCCGAGAGGACGATTCAGATCTTGGAGGATATGTTGAGAGCGTGCATGCTGGACTTTAAGGTATCTTGGGAGGATCATCTCCATCACGTTGAGTTTGCTTACAATAACAGCTACCAGGCGAGTATTGGAATGGCGCCTTTCGCCGCGCTATATGGAAAGAAATGTCAATCGCCACTGAGCTGGGATGACATTGGAAATCGGGAGCTGTTAGGACCGGAGATGATCATGGAGGCCGTGGATGTTGTGAGGAATATTCGAGAGAAGTTGAGGATTGCGCAGTACTGTTTCAAGCAGTGGGCCGATGCTAGACGGAGGCCTTTGGAGTTTCAGCCTAGCGACCATGTCTTTCTGAAGATATCTCCGAACCGCAGAGTTATTCGATTTGGGAAGAGAGGCAAGCTGAGTCCGAGGTACATTGGGCCATTTGATGTCCTGGAGAGAGTTGGAGCTGTGGCTTATCGCTTGGCGTTGCCGCCGTCGCTGGTGGGAGTTCACGACGTATTTCACGTATCCCAGTTACGTCGATACGTTAGTGATCCATCCCATGCTATGGATTTCTCAGAGATTACGGTTCGTCCGGATCTGTCTTATGATCAGTAGCCAGTTGAGATTCTGGATCGTCGACAGAAGCAGCTGAAGAATAAGACCGTCGACTTGGTTCGAGTGCAGTGGCGTCACGGTTCCCCTGGTGAGTCTACCTGGGAACATGAGGATGAGATGAGAGAGCGCTTCCCGCACCTTTTCCCGAGCAGTGCTTGATGTTGATTCTGAGGACGGAATCATTTCTAAGGTGGGGAGGATGTAACGACCACTTTTCGTTGTACTTTGTTCGTGCACGTGCTTTTGGCCGTGCACGTGTTTATTTTAGACTTTATTTGTTTGAGAACACTTTTGTGTGATATGCCGTTATGAACGTCTCTGAGGGTATTAAATAGTTGCACTAATTTGGAACGACGCTTCTCTGGTCGTTTTCCCACAATTTAATCTTATTTGATGAGACGTTGCGATTTTCACTTTTGACGGGAGATGGTTCTATTTTTAGTTTCGTCGTATGACGTCGAAATTGAGATCCGTCTTCTTAGTTAGCTCACTTTCATCATCACGATCACCCCGATATTTATTTTATAATTTTTGGAGTTTATTTGACCACTTTTATATTTTTAACAAGGTTTATAATATTTTTAATAATTAATTTTTAAATTATTTTCGGCCAAATAAAATTTATTTGAGTTTTAAACGTATTAAAGAATTTTTGAGCCAATTTCCAGCTCATTTGGACCACGTCAAACCCTTGTGTGAGTTGGAGAAGTTGATATTCAAATTTTAAATATTTTTGAACTTCTAATCCTATTAGATTTAGCCCTAGACCAAGTCAACCCATCTACACTATATAAACAACCCCTAGGAAGACCTATTTTCATAAAAAATTAACCCTAGCCACTTCCAAAACTCAAATTTGACGTTGCGACGATTCGTCGCAACGTTGCGACGAACAGCTGCCGCACGACTGAGAAAACCAAGCCCGTTCCCCCGCTCCGACCGAAGCCCCGCCCCGCACCAAGCTCCGCATCGCACCGCTGCTGCCGCCCGCTCGCACCCCTGTGTCCGACCGAGAAGATCCCTCGGTCAGACCGATAGCCGCCCCCGCTCACGCCCGCATCTCCGCACCCCGCATCGCCCTCTCCAAGCGCCGCTCCGCCCCGTGTCTGACCGAGGCGCCCACCCGCTCACGCTGAAGCCCGCTCCGTTGCAACATTGCAAACGTTGCAACGCCCCGCCCAAGCGCCCGACCGGCCCGCTCTTCCGCACCGACCGAAGGAAGCCCCCGCACCGCTGCTGTGACCGACCCCCGCTGCTGCACAGCCCCGTTCCCCCACACCGACCGAGCCAATCTCCCGCACCGAGGCTGTACGACCGAGAGCCATTCGTCGCAACCCCGCACCCGTCGCACCACTTGCCACCGTGGGCCCCCCAAGTTCTCCAGAGGTATTGTGGGTCCCCCATAGGTCCCTAGGACTACTGTGGGCCCCACCTAGGTGCTTTCTCTTTGAGGATTCGTCGCGTACGATGTTGCGATACATCGTACGCCGTCGTCGCACGTGCTAGCTTTGGAATCTGGAATCGTTGCTCCAGTTGATTGCTCTGAAATTTCCAGCGAGGAATCTAATTGGAATCTGGACTTGGAGCGCGATATTATTATTCCAACCACCGGCGTCGCTACCCGACGCCGGTGTAGCTTTCGCGTCGTGTTGAGATAACGCTTCGCACCCCTAGGACCTCCAACCCAATTGCATGCTAACCAAGACTAAAAATCAGTATTTTAAAGTATTTTAAATGTTTTAGCAATCACTAATCAAGATTAATAAAACGGATGTAGGCCGGTGGACTTGTGCACGTAGGAATTGTGACTTTGGACTCGTTGGATGGTGTTTCTCTGACGTGATACTTGCAGGCAAGTGAAACTTGCCAACTCTTGTGTAGGGCCATGTTTTTAGGCCACTTCCTTGCTTTTAGCGTAAAAGAGACTAGTCAGTGAAATGATAGCTGGCTAGACGCCTACTTGATCTAGTTTGACAACGAAACTAGATCCGTCACCTAAATTGATCTAGCTTGACAACGAAGCTAGATCCAACTCTTTAAACTTGTTGATCATGCATACTAAACTGTCACGTTTGATAGTAGGATTATAATGTGTATGTGTGTTGGTAAGTAGTTATGTATTAGCTGCGTGAGTGTAAGTATGGTATACATATGATAGTAGGATTATAATGTTTGATTGGTAATGCTTGTTTTTATGAGATGTCGTATGCGTGTATATCAGGAGGTATACCCGACTATTGCATCTCTTAAACTTGTATGTAGTTGATGTGTTGATATGGTAATTATAAATGGATGGATATGGTGTGAAAATATGTGATACGTGGATGTGTATGCCTTGGAGTGGTATTGGTATGTGTATGGTTACTGTGTTACGCATATAAATGTCCTGCTATGATCTGAGTCTCACTCAAGCTTGAGAGGGTATACTCTATGTCTTTAGTATAAATTATATGTGGTGGTGAATAGTGATGGATGACGTATGTATGGTGTTTGAGTTGTTTGTGCTTGGTTGTGTTACGCACACGATTGTGGGTGGCTATACCAATATATGGTTATAGGACTATATGTGAGGTGAAAATATGGTGAAATATTTGCATGTACTTGAATGACTAAACAAATGTGAAATTATTTTCAAATAAGAGAGGCTTGGTTATTTTCTTATAGTAAGTAATAAGTGTTTATTGTTGTATAAATATATTGAGTATATATTTGGGATTGAAATACGTGTATGAAATTGATTGACTATAATAAGTATGAGTGTACTATGTGCATGAAAATATGTGTGTAGTGGTAGTAATATTGGATTTCTAGTCCATATATATAAGCACTCGAATGAAAGTACTTGGTTGAAATTATGATGTGAAATTGGTTGAGGGTAGTTACCAGATCGACTATATGTATGTTAGAAAGTCTGAGGACGGACTTTATTCTAAGTTGGGTAGGATGTAACGACTGGTTTTTGTACAATTGGATTATCAGTGTGTTTTGCTTGCGATGGTGGGTTCTCTCCTTGTGTGGTTTCCATTTCCATAGTTCTCGCTTTCATTCATCTCGTTGAGATTTCCTAGCTTTCGTTTTCATTCCTTTTCATGCGATCTTCTAGCTTCTTCCTTAGAATCATTGAACTCGGAGTAAGTCACTCGTGACGAGCTTCAAATCGCTCATATCTTAGAGTATAAATCGATCCTAGAAGCCATAGAAATCTTCCCGAAGCTTCGCGCTTCGAATCGGCACTTTTCGTGCACGTTAGTTGGTTCAAGAAGATCGATCGACCGACTAGATTCCAATTTAGTCGGTCAGGAAATCAACTGGAACCGACTAGTTCATTCAATTAATTATTCAGGAGTTATTGTTTACTCTTAGTCGGTCAATGAACACTCACCGACCGACTAGTTCTCAAACTAGTCGGTTGACAAGCCTTCACAGACCGACTAACTCATAGTCCAGTTTTCCTGAGCGAGCTACTGTTTACTCTTAGTCGGTCCATGTTGAACGACCGACCGACTAGATCCTCAACTAGTCGGTCACCAATCCTTCTTTGACCGACTAATCAGCCCAGGAAACCCTAGTTTGCCCTAGCCGCCACACGATTTTCTATATAAACCCCCAATCGTTTTCTTCTCTTCCCTCTCTTCTCCTGAACCTCCTCCTTCCCCAAATCATCCCCCTTCATCCCCAAACCCTTCCTCCTTCATCCCAAGCTCATCCATCATCATCCAAACCCTCATTTCACATATCCTACCTCTCCTCAACCTCAAACCCTCATCAAATCCCCAAAAGCCTCATCCAAACCCATTTCTCCAGGTTTTCCCTCATTTCCAGATCTGAGTGGTAGTTCTCCCGGATCGTTCATCCGTTGCCGTGGTCGCTCGGCGTTGATCTTCCGCTTCCATTCGGGTAGTGTTCTTCCTTTAATATTCTCTTAACCCCCATTATGATTTGTGAAACCCTAATAATAATGGATGTTGTTTGATGATTGTTTCTCCATGACAGCGATTCCCTTCCCCGTAGATTATCGTTCGTGAGACGAACCTTCGTAACCGTCATCCCCGGTGATAGGCAAGTGAAACTTGCCTCTCTTGGTTTGGGCCATGTCTTAGGCCATTACCTTGCTTTAGCGTAAAAGAGACTAGACGGTGAAAGGATAGCCGTCTAGACGCCATTGACCTAGCTTGACAACGAAGCTTGGTCCGTCACCCTCATCATGCTTGTATGTCACGTTTAATTTCAATTAACGGTACACGTATTAACTGTTCATGTCATCCATGCATCTTTAACTGCCATGTTTAATTTAAATAAACGGTACGCGAATATTGTTCATGCCATTGCATTTTGCCTGTCATGTCTAATTTCAATAAACGGTACGCGAATATCTGTTCATGCCATTGCATTTTGCCTGTCATGTCTAATTTCAATAAACGGTACGCGAATATCTGTTCATGTCATTGCATTTTGCCTGTCACGTTTAATTTCTATTAACGGTACACGAATATCTGCTCATGTCATTGCATACTTGAATACTCATCGTGATTGCGTAGCATCGCTACATACTGGTGCTACTTGTTCCGGCTAGGTGCACCCCTACGCCATACTTGTTGAATACACTTTCTGGCTCGTGTTCCAGAAGACGAGCTCAACACAGCCTGCGGGCAATAGGGCACTCGTTGAGTGATCCCTTGTACTTGATGCGTGAACACAGCCTGCGGGCAATAGGGCACTCTCTGAGTGATCCCTTGTACATGACTACAGCCTGCGGGCAATAGGGCATCCATGTGTGGGTGATCCCTTGTACTTGTACTTGTTACTTGACCATACATGTCACAACTACCACTTGTTACTTGACGTGTTCATTTGACGTGATTTACTTGACGTGATTTACTTGACTTGCACTTGTCCGTGTTTAAACTTGCAAAACCTGTTATCCATGCCATACTTGCTACGTGCTACTTGTACTTCCCTTTACTTGTCACTTCCATGCTATATTTGCCATGTCATGCATCATACTATAACTGCTAGGTTGCTAGTTTACCTTTCTTTCTGTTTCCTTGCACAAGTCTTTTTAGACTTGCTGACATGTGCCCCTCTCTCTTTTGGGTGTCACATGTTAGACTCAGAGCCAGAGCTTGTTGCAGAGGACGTTGTGTTTGCTGTGGAGGAGTCTTGTGGACACCGGTGACTTTGTTGAGTTTCCTTTATGTTTTAGGATTCCTGTTAGTTGTCGGTGCGTGGCACCTTTGTTTTGTATGTTATATTTTGTAGGCCATGTTGGGCCTTAGACTCTTTTTCCTTTAGCCTGGTGGCTTTTCTGCGATATTGTAATTTGTTTATGGACATTTGGAGATTCAATAAAATGTCGTCTCATTTCCTTATTATCATTGTTGTTTCGTTTCGCTTTGCAAGGACTTGCCATAATAAGTGTTTTTATACGCTTATCAGACTTGGAGCTTCACAGCTTCAAGTTTGTGCGGACCTTCTCACGTCTCGCCTCCACATTTTTGGGAAGCGGGGCGTGACAGGTTTTAGTGGTGGCCCATGCAGGTCCATTTGCAAATGCGAACTATCGGAACAACAATAATAATTATAGAATGTCCATTAAATAAATTAGAGCATCCAAGTTATAAGCCCGGAGTCTAAGTTTTTAGCATTCTTATGCCTTAGGTGGCTAGTAGGCGTGTTAGAGCACCTGTTCCAGCTTGATAGGAAATCCATTAGGTCAGGACTATAGTGTGACTTAGTTAGAAGTTTGTGCTTGCTAGTTAGAGGCCTCTGATTGTTTGTTAGACTCCATGCTAGTGATTGATATGATAGTCTTAAGAGTTACCTTAGTGATCCCTGTCTAGCTTTGACTAGGATAGACTTCTAGGATTCCTTGGTCTCTCGCTTGGGTTCATCGATTTCGGACCCAGCTAAACTCATTTCATTGCTTTCTAGCCCTAGAAGAGTCTTAGCGCTTAGTTCCAAATCCTTGGTTGGTTGACCGTAGGAGTTTCCGTAGATTTTCCTAAGTCATAACCTAGGCGTATTTATATTTTGATCATCCGACCAAATCCCTTGCCTCGATTCCCATGACCACCACGTTTCGATAATCGTTGATCCTTCGAAGGTCCCCATTCGCAAGGCTTAATTTCTTTTAAAGTTATTTTTCGATTTCCCTTATTAAAGTTTTCGTTAAGTTTAAATTTTGTTTTAAACCCGCTACGTATATACTTAAAATTTCTCACTTTTCGATTGAGTCAAATTCCTTGTAAATTTCGGAGTCTAATGGTTGTAATTATAATTGCTAACTTGTAACCATTTTCTTGTCTATATTTTCGCATTTCGGTTTAAAGACTGCAATACTATTTTGGAAAATTCGATATACCATTTTCTAACTATGAGATCCATTTTAATCGCATGACATACTTTAAAATCTTTTCCAAGCTATATGGAATTTCAATTGTTATATGTATACTTATATCTCGTACTCTTTCGTTGACTTAAATTAATTTTTGAAATTCGAAAGTTTTTACGAGATTTTGATCACGGTTTTATAATGTTTTACAGCCTATACCTTTCATACCTATTTGAATATCTTGTCCCTTTTCATAAATCGATTTAATCCTGAGCCGCAATTCTATTTTCCAAATTCGATTTATGAATTTTCCTTTCTTATTTATGCCATTCAAATGATTCGTCGCTCTCCCTTAATATACTTTTCAAGTCACAGATGATTTCAGCTTTTAACAAATCAAAGTTATGTTCAAACATTTTCCCGACTACAGATTTTTGGAAAATTACGTTCCGTAACCACTTCCCTTGTCCTCAATTCACATGACCACCTCATTACAATTATCCTTGATCTTTCAAATGTTTTCCGTTGCAAATCTTGATTCTTCCAAAGTTATTTTCGAATGCTTTCCTTATTTGTAGTTTCACTCAATTTAAATTTGTTCTAAACTTCTTTAAATATGTCTCCCTAAATTTCGATGGAGTTCAAAGTCGTTCTTGAATTTTGAAGACTTTTGGCCGTAATCTTAAAATCACTATCTTGTACTGTTTTTCTAACAATGTATCTTTCGCATTTCGATTTTTAAACTTTATTACTATCCTGATGGTTCGATATACCGTCCCTTTTTCCTAAATACAAAAATTTATTTTAACCACTTATCGTACATACCTTTAGGGGTATTTTTCCAAAACTGAATGGACTTCAATTAATTTTGTCTATATCAATTATAGGTTCGTCGTACTCGTACTTCAAAAGTTTTATACCAACACGTCCTTTTGGCGAATCCTTGTTTCATGCTCCTTCGCCGACTTAAATTATTTATGTTTTTAAATATCGAAACTTGTGTGGAGATTTTTAGATTAGAAGTTTATAATATTTTCTGCATATACCTTCGTATCGATATAAATGTCTTGTCCCTTTTCATATACCAATTTCATTCTGAACCGTATTTCTATTTTCCTAACTCGATTCATAAATTGTTTTCTTACTTGTGCCATTAAAATTTTATTCGAAAACACCTCATGCTTACTCATAATAAACTTTTCAAGTCCCTTTGGACTTCGGCTTTTAGCAAGTCGATTTTATGCTCAACATTTTCCATATTTCAGATTTTCGTAAAAAAAAACAACAACAACAAATTACTAATTCGAAATCATTCCTGACTTAGACCCTTCATGAAACGGTTTAAAAGTTTTAATACTAACTTGATGGGTTTAAATATCCTTTTCTTTTTCCATGCTACTAAGATATTATCTTCCATTCACCATGCACACTTATAAGATAATTTCTAAAATGTGACTTCAATTAATTTTTATATATCAGTACTACGACAGTTATGCTCCTCGTTTCCCTTATTACAGATTTTTGTAAAGATCATTATTTCATAACCTTTTCTGATCTAGACCCTCCATAAATTTGATTTTTAAGTTTCACTGCAAATTTTGATAATACTACTAATAAGCTATTGTTATCTTTCCGTTCACCCTACATGCCTTTAGAAGAATTTCTAACCTAAATGGAATTTCCATTATTTTTATATCCGCATTAGGCTCATTAGCCGTATGTTAAGAGCTTTGTGTAAAACGATTTCTTTTTGGCAAATCCTGGTTGCACTAATATGGTAGTTTCAATACTGATTATTTGAGCTTTTCCTGGCTTAAAGACTTTGAAAGTGTTTGGCATGAGTTTAAAATTCCTTCGTTAATTTAATTTCGTTTCAAAACTTTTGCCAACATTATTAAATCATCGTCGTATAATATTTTCTAAACTACGACCTCAAAATTCGTGTGAATGATTCACTTTCTTTTAATGACCTTACATGAGCCAATGAACTGTTTTCTCCTATTATGTATATTCGACTCAAACTTATTTCAAACAATTTGTTTTGTCGACCTCTAAATATTTTTATACGGAAAAGGACTCCAACTTTGCAGTGTGACAGTTTTCAAACTTTTCGTGTTTTAGAATATGTTATTTACACTATTTTCCATGTGTCCTAATGGAGCATCATTACATCACTACACAACCGTTTTCATGTTTTTCGATCTTTCTATTCGTCATGATCTAGGTTCGGTTCTTCCCTTTTGTCTAGCCCATAGAGCTTGTCGTCGCCGTGTCGACCTTAATATAGTTTGGTGGGCCCCATTAGTGTAATTTGATGTGTCGTCGTAGTGTATTTAATTCCATGGTGCATATGAAGTTGTATGTGTGTTGGTAAGTAGTTATGTATTAGCTGCGTGAGTGTAAGTATGGTATACATATGATAGTAGGATTATAATGTTTGATTGGTAATGCTTGTTTTTATGAGATGTCGTATGCGTGTATATCAGGAGGTATACCCGACTATTGCATCTCTTAAACTTGTATGTAGTTGATGTGTTGATATGGTAATTATAAATGGATGGATATGGTGTGAAAATATGTGATACGTGGATGTGTATGCCTTGGAGTGGTATTGGTATGTGTATGGTTACTGTGTTACGCATATAAATGTCCTGCTATGATCTGAGTCTCACTTAAGCTTGAGAGGGTATACTCTATGTCTTTAGTATAAATTATATGTGGTGGTGAATAGTGATGGATGACGTATGTATGGTGTTTGAGTTGTTTGTGCTTGGTTGTGTTACGCACACGATTGTGGGTGGCTATACCAATATATGGTTATAGGACTATATGTGAGGTGAAAATATGGTGAAATATTTGCATGTACTTGAATGACTAAACAAATGTGAAATTATTTTCAAATAAGAGAGGCTTGGTTATTTTCTTATAGTAAGTAATAAGTGTTTATTGTTGTATAAATATATTGAGTATATATTTGGGATTGAAATACGTGTATGAAATTGATTGACTATAATAAGTATGAGTGTACTATGTGCATGAAAATATGTGTGTAGTGGTAGTAATATTGGATTTCTAGTCCATATATATAAGCACTCGAATGAAAGTACTTGGTTGAAATTATGATGTGAAATTGGTTGAGGGTAGTTACCAGATCGACTATATGTATGTTAGAAAGTCTGAGGACGGACTTTATTCTAAGTTGGGTAGGATGTAACGACTGGTTTTTGTACAATTGGATTATCAGTGTGTTTTGCTTGCGATGGTGGGTTCTCTCCTTGTGTGGTTTCCATTTCCATAGTTCTCGCTTTCATTCATCTCGTTGAGATTTCCTAGCTTTCGTTTTCATTCCTTTTCATGTGATCTAGCTTCTTCCTTAGAATCATTGAACTCGGAGTAAGTCACTCGTGACGAGCTTCAAATCGCTCATATCTTAGAGTATAAATCGATCCTAGAAGCCATAGAAATCTTCCCGAAGCTTCACGCTTCGAATCGGCACTTTTCGTGCACGTTAGTTGGTTCAAGAAGATCGACCGACCGACTAGATTCCAATTTAGTCGGTCAGGAAATCAACTGGAACCGACTAGTTCATTCAATCAATTATTCAGGAGTTACTGTTTACTCTTAGTCGGTCAATGAACACTCACCGACCGACTAGTTCTCAAACTAGTCGGTTGACAAGCCTTCACAGACCGACTAACTCATAGTCCAGTTTTCCTGAGCGAGCTACTGTTTACTCTTAGTCGGTCCATGTTGAACGACCGACCGACTAGATCCTCAACTAGTCGGTCACCAATCCTTCTTTGACCGACTAATCAGCCAAGGAAACCCTAGTTTGCCCTAGCCGCCACACGATTTTCTATATAAACCACCAATCATTTTCTTCTCTTCCCTCTCTTCTCCTGAACCTCCTCCTTCCCCAAATCATCCCCCTTCATCCCCAAACCCTTCCTCCTTCATCCCAAGCTCATCCATCATCATCCAAACCCTCATTTCACATATCCTACCTCTCCTCAACCTCAAACCCTCATCAAATCCCCAAAAGCCTCATCCAAACCCATTTCTCCAGGTTTTCCCTCATTTCCAGATCTGAGTGGTAGTTCTCCCGGATCGTTCATCCGTTGCCGTGGTCGCTCGGCGTTGATCTTCCGCTTCCATTCGGGTAGTGTTCTTCCTTTAATATTCTCTTAACCCCCATTATGATTTGTGAAACCCTAATAATAATGGATGTTGTTTGATGATTGTTTCTCCATGACAGCGATTCCCTTCCCCGTAGATTATCGTTCGTGAGACGAACCTTCGTAACCGTCATCCCCGGTGATAGGCAAGTGAAACTTGCCTCTCTTGGTTTGGGCCATGTCTTAGGCCATTACCTTGCTTTAGCGTAAAAGAGACTAGACGGTGAAAGGATAGCTGTCTAGACGCCATTGACCTAGCTTGACAACGAAGCTTGGTCCGTCACCCTCATCATGCTTGTATGTCACGTTTAATTTCAATTAACGGTACACGTATTAACTGTTCATGTCATCCATGCATCTTTAACTGCCATGTTTAATTTAAATAAACGGTACGCGAATATTGTTCATGCCATTGCATTTTGCCTGTCATGTCTAATTTCAATAAACGGTACGCGAATATCTGTTCATGCCATTGCATTTTGCCTGTCATGTCTAATTTCAATAAACGTTACGCGAATATCTGTTCATGTCATTGCATTTTGCCTGTCACGTTTAATTTCTATTAACGGTACGCGAATATCTGCTCATGTCATTGCATACTTGAATACTCATCGTGATTGCGTAGCATCGCTACATACTGGTGCTACTTGTTCCGGCTAGGTGCACCCCTACGCCATACTTGTTGAATACACTTTCTGGCTCGTGTTCCAGAAGACGAGCTCAACACAGCCTGCGGGCAATAGGGCACTCGTTGAGTGATCCCTTGTACTTGATGCGTGAACACAGCCTGCGGGCAATAGGGCACTCTCTGAGTGATCCCTTGTACATGACTACAGCCTACGGGCAATAGGGCATCCATGTGTGGGTGATCCCTTGTACTTGTACTTGTTACTTGACCATACATGTCACAACTACCACTTATTACTTGACGTGTTCATTTGACATGATTTACTTGACGTGATTTACTTGACTTGCACTTGTCCGTGTTTAAACTTGCAAAACCTGTTATCCATGCCATACTTGCTACGTGCTACTTGTACTTCCCTTTACTTGTCACTTCCATGCTATATTTGCCATGTCATGCATCATACTATAACTGCTAGGTTGCTAGTTTACCTTTCTTTCCGGTTCCTTGCACAAGTCTTTTTAGACTTGCTGACATGTGCCCCTCTCTCTTTTGGGTGTCACATGTTAGACTCAGAGCCAGAGCTTGTTGCAGAGGACGTTGTGTTTGCTGTGGAGGAGTCTTGTGGACACCGGTGACTTTGTTGAGTTTCCTTTATGTTTTAGGATTCCTGTTAGTTGTCGGTGCGTGGCACCTTTGTTTTGTATGTTATATTTTGTAGGCCATGTTGGGCCTTAGACTCTTTTTCCTTTAGCCTGGTGGCTTTTCTGCGATATTGTAATTTGTTTATGGACATTTGGAGATTCAATAAAATGTCGTCTCATTTCCTTATTATCATTGTTGTTTCGTTTCGCTTTGCAAGGACTTGCCATAATAAGTGTTTTTATACGCTTATCAGACTTGGAGCTTCACAGCTTCAAGTTTGTGCGGACCTTCTCACGTCTCGCCTCCACATTTTTGGGAAGCGGGGCGTGACAGGTTTTAGTGGTGGCCCATGCAGGTCCATTTGCAAATGCGAACTATCGCTCTGCATCGCCAAGAGCCCGACCGACCCGCCTTGTCGGTCTGACCGAGACGCCGCCCCGCTGCATCGCCCCCATCGCTTCGCACGCACCCGCAGCGCACGACCGACAGGATCTGTCGGTCTGACCGACGATTTCCCTCGCACCGCCGCTGCGACCGACCCCGCCGCATCACAGCTCGCACGACCGAGAGCCTCTCTCGGTCTGACCGAGAGTAACCCCCGCATCCGCAGTGAACGACCGACGGCCAAACGTCGCAAGTTGGTTTCTCCCACACCAACTTCTGTGGTGGGCCCCCCAAGTGCTCCTGAGGTGTTGTGGGCCCCCTTGGACCCCTAGCACTGCTGTGGGCCCCACTTAGACGTGCTACTTCACGGATTTTCCGTCTACGACGTTGCGACACGTCGTAGGCCTTCGTCGCAAGTTCGAACTTTTGGAGAGACGTGCGAGGACCAGATCTGAAGCTGAGGAGTTCTCCGATCAGACCCGACATCCAATCTACAGCAAACTCTGTTTCAGGTTGGTTCCCCGAAACTCGTAGAAACCCCCACAATAGCTGACTGAACCCTACACTAAAAACCGTCAACTTGAACTAAATTTACTTTTCAGCTCCTGTAAAACGTTGTACGAACTTAGAAAATCGACGAATGGACTTTGTTGACTGTGCACATAGGATAGATCGTCGATTAGGCTGAAACATCAAAAAGTGACTTTTGACGAATAGGATAGTCCCGAAAACCTAGAAACGAAACCTAATAGGATTTGATGAATTTGAGGCCTGACAATCGTCACCGTGACGATATTTCAGACGGACTTCTGCGGACGAGACGCTTGGACGAGACGCTTCGAGAGGATGACACACTCGCCATTTCAGGCAAGTGTACCCACTTGCGTTTTTTACCGTGCTTTGGTCTTAGGTTGCTAGAACTGTTAGACTGTGAATGTATAGAACCAGACGTGAAATGATAGCGTCTGGGACGACTCCTGACGGCTCAGACTTGACGACGAAGTCTGAGCCTGACAACAACAACTTTAATGCTGTAGGGCTATCATGTGTGTGCGTGTGTGTGGACACCCTAGAATAACCCTTCCTGTCTTGTCACGTCCCGTCTTGCACAGCCCGCTGGGCAATAGGGCACCCTTCGGGTGATCCCTTGTACTGATTCACAGCCTGCGGGCAATAGGACACTCTCCAAGTTGAGAGAGTGATCCCTTGTACGGACACACAGCCCGAGGGCAATAGGGCACTCTCCAAGCTAGAGAGAGTGATCCCTTGTACTGATTCTCAGCCTGCGGGCAATAGGGCACTCGCCAAGCTAGAGCGAGTGATCCCTTGTACTGGTGTCATGTCTTGTCTTGTCTTGGGGTTTGGGGTTGGGTTGAGCGTGCGCACGGCAAGAGGGTCTGATCCCCCTCGAACCGTAAGGCGTGAACCCTTTCGTGTCTCACTTGTCTTGTCCTGCCTTGTTTCAGTCACGTCACGTCTTGTCTTGACACCTGTAGGCTAGTCCCGTAGTTGGTAGCACACGCTACGACTACTACTTGTCCCGTTTTACTTTCTTGCTGCGTTACTTCTTGTCGTGTTACTCTGTTATAACCCCAGCATGCTAATCAACCAGTAAACTATTGTTTAAAGTTCGGTGCACTTGCAGCAAAGTCTAACCCTCCTTGTAGACTTTACCTGACGTACAGTTCCTTTTTCTTGGGTGATGTACGTCAGGTGTTTAGCCAGAGTTCGTGGACGAGGCAGACTCGCTGGAGTACGTGGAGCCGAGGACGTTGACATCAAAGTACGTACCTGACAAGGACCAGACCTTGTGGTCTTTTAGTCGCCACTTTCAGAGGTCACTACTTTTCGGTTTGTCTTTATACTTTTGTTGCCATGCTTAGGCTTCTTTTAGACTTTGTACTTGTTGGATATCATATCTCTAATTTAATGAATGCAATATCTTTTCCGTACTTTTGTTGTTTCGAACTATAATAATGCAAGAACCTGAAAATCTTTTAAAATGGTACCCCTACAGACGCTTATTGGGTCCGAGCTTCTAAGCTCTGGCCTAAGTGGGCCTCGTCACGTTTCGCTTCCGTCCATTTTGGGAAGCGGGGCGTGACAGGTTTTAGTGGTGGCCCATGCAGGTCCTACAAAAGTTCGGAACAATAAAAGTACCGCATTCATTTGATATCCATGTACAAGTCTGAATTAGTTTCCCCGTCTTAGATAGTAGGAAGACTTAGGTAGACGTCCCAGGTTGATAGTCGGATGCCTTGGTTAAGACTTAGTCGTCCTCGTCCTAGACTATTTTAGCATCCCCATTTGATCCTGATCATATTAGATATTTAGAGTCCTTCTTTAAGTCTAGTCGCTCGCCCAGCTCCATCGACTTCGGGCCCAGCAGAACGTAACCTCGATTCTCTTAGGAACCTTCTCTTTAGATCCTGATTATATTCTAGCTCATTAGGAAGTCTTAGAGCTGAGTTATCCTAAATATTTAGACGACCCGATGATTAGAACCCTTGTCCTCTAGCATCCCTCTGATCCTTGCAAATTTTGTGCTATCGACCATAGAGTCCCATCGTAGCTCTTCACGATTCATATCTTACGCGCAATCTTCATGCGATCATTTTTCCCTTCTCTCGATTCTCGTGATCGTTTCCTAATGATCATCATCGATCCTTCGAATCCCTTCCCTGACCAATTCTACCTTCTCTAAAATTATTTTCGACTTTCCTTATTAAGTTTTCGCTCTAGATTGATTTCTTTGAAAACCCCTATATTATATATTTAAAATTTGCTGTTTTGGATCGAGTTAAAACTTTTAATTGACTTGGAGCTTTCTTGGACGTAAATGTTTTAAGTCAATAACTCGCATTATTTGCATTGTTTCCAAAATATATATATTACTTTTATAAACTACACAATATATTTCTACTATCTTGTATTTATTTTCAAAATTTCCCCTTTCCCAAAACCTGCTTCCTTTAAAAGTATTTTCGAAATTCATTATTAAATTCTCCGCCCAATTTGACTTCTTTGAAAAGTTTTATTAATTATTTAAAATTTCTTACTTTCGGTTGAGTTAAAATTCTTTCGCAAATTTTGAAACCTTTCGGTCGTAAAAGTTTTAAGTTACGACCTCGTACTTATTTTCGAATCAGTATCCATCGTATTTTAGTTTTAAAACTTTGTTACCATTTCGGGAATTCAATATATCATTTTTCTACCTACGAAATTTATTTTAACCATTTACGTACGTACCTTAGAATATTTTTCTAAAACAAAGGGGGGATTTTAAATTTCTTTACATATAAACATCTCTATGTTCATCGTGCTCATACTTCAAGAACCTTTGTTTAAATTCATTTTCATTTGCAAAACAATCGCTACCTCATCCCACTTTTATTTCCTTTATTTCTTGTTTTCGAAACCCATTATTAAATTCTTCGCTCGGTTTAACTTCTTTGAAAACCCTTTATTATATATATTTAAAATTTATTGCTTTTCGATTGAAAGCTCCTTCTTAGATTTTGAAATCTCCTTGGTCGTCAATTTTCAAGTTACTATCTGGAAATTATTTCAAATCGGTATCTTTCATATTTTCTTTTTTTAAAAAAACCGTGTTGACATTTTGATAATTCAATTTATATTTTCTGGGCTATAAGATCTATTTCTAAATCACTTACCTTGCATACTTTTAAAATATTTTCCAAATAAGGGGGACTTCAATTATTTTATTATTATTATTATATCTGTTATATGTTCCTCGTGACCACATTTCAAAATCTTTAGGTAAAATTACTTTCAAAACAATCGTTTTTCCCCTACCCATCCAATCATTCGTCTTACTTTTTCCAAAAATCTTAAAATTCTACCATCTGCTCACTTCCTCCATATTTTTCCCTATATAAAAGTATATGATACCATATTCTACATGTAATTCTCCTGTCATCAATCTAATTATTTTGAAGAATATTTTGTCTCATCCAACCAACTATCTCCTTACACTCCGTCTTATTTGAGCTCGTTCTTCCGATCTTATTTCGTTTCGCTTTTGATTTAGTTTTCTTTTCCTTCTATTATTTAGACATTAGATCTTGTAGTTATCCATGCTATCTCCAGTTTAGGAGTAGGCCCTTTGGTAGGTGATGTCGTTGCAGTGCCTGAGTATAGGTAGAGTGTGTAGACCTGTATGCGTGTGTTATTGTTAGGATCCTGATGATTGCCCTTGTGTCTTGAATGAGCGCTCCGTGTTAACCATGGTATGATGGGAGTTGTCTGAATGACGGTATTCATGCTTATAAGAATGGCGTCATCGCAGGCAGATCCTTAGATTTAGTTTTAGTCTTAATGAATGGTTTATCTTGGTTGTATGTGACTGTATCAAAACTTTGTTTTCTTTAAACCAGATCTTTAAAGTTTTCAAACTAGCCCACAAGATCACAAATCACTTAACCTCCCTCATCCATTACCGCAACACCACACGTTTTTCCAAATGTTTTAAAATATTTCTTTGGCCTTAAGTCCCTCTTTCTCTTCTCTTCCTCCCTTAAAGAAAGTTTTCGTGTTTATGGTTGTTATATTAGTTGGGACTAGCTATTATCGTTATAGGATTTTTTTTTGTTTGCAGGTAGGCTTGGAGTGAGATGAGTTTTATTATGGCAATGATTAATTGATTTTGGGAACACAAGGATGATGGATTAGAATATCTTTTGGATGAAAGGAATGGACTGTCCAAGACTTATTTATAATACCGATGTGAGACGTACTCAATTGAGAATTCTGATTGAATGAGATTATATGCGAGGAGATGAGAACTCATTAGAGTTGAGGCTTAGACGGGTAGTAGATAGGAGTAACTGCGGGGAATAGTATGAGTCAGGATGACCGCGAGAATTAGTAGAGCTTTGTGAGCACCAAGACTTGGTTGTCGAGTTGACGTGAGAAGGCTTTGAGAATGATACGACGTGTCGAGATAAATGGATGTTTAGGTAGTCGGACTTAATGTGGGTTGGGATTAGTTATAGTGAGTAGGATGAGGGGTAATTCTGACAGATCAAATTATTTGGTGGATAAATTTATGGGGAGGTATGACGAGAATGTATTGAAGACACGACGATTGCTGATTGGTGAAGGTATTATAGGATAGACAAATGATTATGTCTTGGATTGGTGGATGACTAGAATCTCATTTTTTGGAGATTTATTAATGTTGGGAAAAGATTTAGAAATTCAAAAAAATATTAATGAGCGATGATGATGTTTAGTGGAGTGGTACGATATCAGAAGATGATTATTATTTTTATGAGAACTTGGAGTTGGAAATTGGAACGGTAGTGATGGATCTATATTATTAGGAGGTGAGTTTAGTCGTGGCTTTGCCCAGTGAAAAGATGGATTAAGAGGACTTATTGAGAAATGTTGTTCGAAGTTACAGGATTAGAAATCTTTTTGAGTAGATATGATAGTCGCGGGTATAATGTTATATGGGTAATTATTACTAGTGTGAGTGATTCTGAGGGCGGAATCATTTCTAAGGTGGGTAGAATGTAACGGCCTGTTTCTA
Source organism: Scilla litardierei (assembly GCA_030789695.1). Lineage (NCBI taxonomy): Eukaryota > Viridiplantae > Streptophyta > Magnoliopsida > Asparagales > Asparagaceae > Scilla > Scilla litardierei. The sequence goes on along the minus strand of CM061142.1, from coordinate 340,081,179 downwards.
CCGTACCTTCTATGTGCACGTGCTTTTGATCGTGCACGTGATTATTTTAGACTTTAATTGTTTTTGAACGTTTTTGTGTGATATATCGACGTGATCGTCTCTGGAAGTATTAGATTGTGGAACAACTTTGTAACAACATATCTCGAGTCGTTCTTCAGCGATGCTATCTTAATTGACGTGACGTCACGACTTTCTGTTTTGATGCGAGACGTTATGAATTTTAGTTTCGTCTCTCGACATCGAAATTTAGATCCGTCTTCTCCACTATCTTTCTTTAGTCATCTAGAATACCCCATAATTATTTTATAATTTTTGGACTTAATTTGACCTATTTTCCATTTTTTTGAAAGTTTTAAATAATTTTAAAACCTATTTTTATAAGAGTTTTAATTACAATAAAATTCCTATATTATAATAACGTATTAAAGAATTTTTAGGCAAAATTTTAGAATTTTTGGCCGCACCCATTTCGCGTGAGGGAGAGGAGAGTAATTTTAACTAAATTAATTATTTTAAATTATTTTAATAACGTTTTTCCGAACCCTAACCCTAACCCTAGCTCTAACCTATTTAAATTAGCCCTAGGAAAAGTTTTTTTGTCATTGCTCAAAACCCTAGCCGCCGTTTCCTCTTCCAAAGCTTCGTCGCAACGTTGCGACGATTGCACAGCGCACGACCGGAGCTCACCCCCGCACATCCCCGTGCACGACCGGAGCAAGCCCCCGCATCGCCGCTGCATCGCACCCCGCTGCATCGCACCCCGCTGTCACCCTGCTCTGACCGAGGCTCTCTCTCGGTCTGACCGAGAGACTTCCTCGCACAGCCGCCCGCACCGCTCCGCTCCGCATCGCCAAGAGCCCGACCGACCCGCCTTGTCGGTCTGACCGAGACGCCGCCCCGCTGCATCGCCCCCATCGCTTCGCACGCACCCGCAGCGCACGACCGACGGGATCTGTCGGTCTGACCGACGATTTCTCTCGCACCGCCGCTGCGACCGACCCCGCCGCATCACAGCTCGCACGACCGAGAGACTCTCTCGGTTTGACCGAGAGGAACCCCCGCATCCGCAGTGAACGACCGACGGCCAAACGTCGCAAGTTGGTTTCTCCCACACCAACTTCTGTGGTGGGCCCCCCAAGTGCTCCTGAGGTGTTGTGGGCCCCCTTGGACCCCTAGCACTGCTGTGGGCCCCACTTGGACGTGCTACTTCGCGGATTTGCCGTCTACGATGTTGCGACACATCGTAGGCCTTCGTCGCAAGTTCGAACTTTTGGAGAGACGTGCGAGGACCAGATCTGAAGCTGAGGAGTTCTCCGATCAGACCCGACATCCAATCTACAGCAAACTCCGTTTCAGGTTGGTTCCCCGAAACTCGTAGAAACCCCCACAATAGCTGACTGAACCCGAAACTAAAAACCGTCAACTTGAACTAAATTTACTTTCCAGCTCCTGTAAAACATTGTACGAACTTAGAAAATCGACGAATTGACTTTGTTGACTGTGCACATAGGATAGATCGTCGATTAGGCTGAAACATCAAAAAGTGACTTTTGACGAATAGGATAGTCCCGAAAACCTAGAAACGAAACCTAATAGGATTTAATGAATTTGAGGCCTGACAATCGTCACCGTGGCGATATTTCAGACGGACTTCTGCGGACGAGACGCTTGGACGAGACGCTTCGAGAGGACGACACACTCGCCATTTCAGGCAAGTGTACCCACTTGCGTTTTTGACCGTGCTTTGGTCTTAGGTTGCTAGAACTGTTAGACTGTGAATGTATAGAACCGGACGTGAAATGATAGCGTCTGGGACGACTCCTGATGGCTCAGACTTGACGACGAAGTCTGAGCCTGACAACAACAACTTTAATGTTGTAGGGCTATCATGTGTGTGCGTGTGTGTGGACACCCTAGAATAACCCTTCCTGTCTTGTCACGTCCGGTCTTGCACAGCCCGCTGGGAAATAGGGCACCCTTCGGGTGATCCCTTGTACTGATTCACAGCCTGCGGGCAATAGGGCACTCTCCAAGTTGAGAGAGTGATCCCTTGTACGGATACACAGCCCGAGGGCAATAGGGCACTCTCCAAGCTAGAGAGAGTGATCCCTTGTACTGATTCTCAGCCTGCGGGCAATAGGGCACTCGCCAAGCTAGAGCGAGTGATCCCTTGTACTGGTGTCATGTCTTGTCTTGTCTTGGGGTTTGGGGTTGGGTTGAGCGTGCACACGGCAAGAGGGTCTGATCCCCCTCGAACCATAAGGCGTGAACCCTTTCGTGTCTCACTTGTCTTGTCTTGCCTTGTTTCCGTCACGTCACGTCTTGTCTTGACACCTGTAGGCTAGTCCCGTAGTTGGTAGCACACGCTACGACTACTACTTGTCCCGTTTTACTTTCCTGATGCGTTACTTCCTGTCGTGTTACTCTGTTATAATCCCAGCATGCTAATCAACCAGTAAACTGTTGTTTAAAGTTCGGTGCACTTGCAGTAAAGTCTAACCCTCCTTGTAGACTTTACCTGACGTACAGTTCCTTTTTCTTGGGTGATGTACGTCAGGTGTTCAGCCAGAGATCGTGGACGAGGCAGACTCGCTGGAGTACGTGGAGCCGAGGACGTCGACATCAAAGTACGTACCTGACAAGGACCAGACCTTGTGGTCTTTTAGTCGCCACTTTCAGAGGTCACTACTTTTCGGTTTGTCTTTAAACTTTTGTGGCCATGCTAAGGCTTCTTTTAGACTTTGTACTTGTTGGATATTATATCTCTAATTTAATGAATGCAATATCTTTTCCGTACTTTTGTTGTTTCGAACTATAATAATGCAAGAACCTGAAAATCTTTTAAAATGGTACCCCTACAGACGCTTATTGGGTCCGAGCTTCTAAGCTCTGGCCTAAGCGGGCCTCGTCACGTTTCGCTTCCGTCCATTTTGGGAAGCGGGGCGTGACAAAGTGCTAGGTTGCTTTACTTTTACCTACTTTCAGTTTCCTTGCACAAGTCTTCCAGACTTGCTGACATGTGCCCCTTGCTCTTTTGGGTGTCACATGTTAGACCCTGTGCCAGAGACAGTTGTTGAGGACGAGGTGTTTGCTGACGCAGAGCCTGAGCCTACGTTCGTTGAGGAGTTCGAGGACACCGGAGACCAGTCTTAGTGACTGTTGAGTTGCTTTTGCTTTAGGTTGCTGTTAGTTGTCGGTGCTTGCACCATTACTTTGTTTTCATACCTTGTACTTTTGCTGGCCATGCTGGGGCCTCTTTTAGACTCTTTTATTTTAGCCTGGTGGCTTTTTCTGTGATGTTGAGATTTATTATTTTGGATATTCTGATATGTTTCTTTTGTCTCTTTTCGTTATTATTATCTTTGTTTCGTTTCGCGTTGCAAGGACCTGCAGTTTAAATTTGATTGACGCTTATCGGACTTGCAGCTTTGTAGCTTCAAGTCTGAGCGGACCTTCTCACGCTTCGCCTCCACGTTTTTGGGAAGCGGGGCGTGACATGTTTTGTTGGTGGCCCATGCAGGTCCTATCTTGCGATTGCGAACTAACGGAACAACAATAATAAACGGAATGTCCATTAAATAAATTACAACATCCAAGTCATTAAGCTTTGATTCTAATTTGTTTGTTCGTTTTCTATGTCATTAGATGGCTGGACGACGACAGACCCGATCTGGCAGTGGGCCCAATCGTGCTGAGGTACCGGATAGAGAGCCCACCAATGCTGAGATCATGAGCATGATGCATCAGATGATGCAGGTGCAGCAGGGCATGCTCTAGAACACTCAGAGTGCTCCTCGCCACGAGCCAGGAGCGAAGCAGTTTCGGGAGCTGGGCCCGACGTACTTTGATGGATCTGAAGGACCATTGGCTGCAGAGGAGTGGATCAGAAACACCGAGGATAATCTGAAGATGTCGAAGGTCAACCCGGCTGGATGGGTTGATCTGGTGAAGAAGCAGCTGAAGGATAATGCCCGAAACTGGTGGGATGCAGAGGAGGAGTTGCTGGTCAGCCCTATACCTTGGGCTACTTTCAAGTCCAGGTTCGATGAGGAGTACTTTTCGAAGGCTGCTAGGAGGGAGATGTTGCAGTGCTTCATTGATCTGAAGCAGGGGAATCTGACGGTGGACCAGTACCACCAGGAGTTTACTAGATTGAGTCGCTTCGCGCCGAAGATGGTGGAGGATGCTGAGGAGAAGGCTCAGAGGTTTCTGCATGGTCTTTCTCTAGACTTGTAGAGTCTGATGTCTACGACGGACATGGAGTCATATCAGAATTTGCTGGTAGCTGCTCGGAGACAGGAGCTGATTGCGAGGCAGAAGAGAGGACTGATTTCTGGAGCTGGGAAGAGGCCTATGGAGCAGGTCAGAGGAGTGGTTAGGCCTGGGACCAGGCCTAATCAGACGGTGTAGTTCAAGAGGCCAGGTGTGCCTCCTCAGAAGACTTGCTATTTCTGTGGCAAGACCGGGCATGTCAAGGATCAGTGTAGGAAGATGTTGGGACAGTGCCTGATTTGTGGAGACCCTACTCATGCTATGAAGGAGTGCCCGAAGTCTAAGCTACCTTGGAAGGAACCAGTCGCAGCACAGCCGTTGCAGCAGAGAGCACCTGTACCTGCAGGTCGTGGAGCACCTCTCGCTCCTCAGAGGTAGGCTTTTCAGCAGGCCGTGCAGCCGAGGAGGCAGGCTTACCTGATGACGGCAGTGGAGAGCGAGGCTGTGGATGAGGTTATCGCAGGTAACCCTCAAACTAGTTGTTTCCTTCCTTAGATAGTTTTGATTGTTAGCTTATGTTTGTTTGATTGCGTATGATTGTTTGTTAGAATAGGGTCTGATTGTTAGATTTTTTGATAGGTATGATTTTGGTTTGCACATTTCCTGCACGAGTCCTCTTTGACTCCGGTGCATCGATGTGCATTATTTCTCGGAGCTTCGTGGAGAAGCATTCCTTGACGACTTCCCCTCTACCCAAGAGTTGGAATATCGTTACAGGAAATGGCGTGATCTCGGTGCATCGTGGGTGCAATTCTTGCCCTTTGGTGGTCTGTGGACATGAGCTTTACGCTGACTTTATTGTCCACGACATCATCAACTACGATGCAGTGCTTAGAATGGATTGGCGGGCCAACTCCTAAGTCAAGATCGAAAGGATCGCAAGAAGAGGAAGATTAATTTCGCATTCACATTTGGACTTTAAAGATTCAAAGCTGGCCAGCCAATTGCAATCCAGATGGGATTCAATTGTTGAATATAAAGTATAAGAAATGTGAAGAAATAATCTAGGGTAAAGCATGCGTTGATCTACTCAACTTTGCACCTCGAGGAGTGTTGTGTATCTCTAACAAGTGCACAACAGCGGACTCTATGCGCATGACATTCACACGGCCTATTTCTCGGTATGACAAACAGAAGAGATAAAGGAAAAGATGTTTCCTTACAATCCCCTCAAGTGTGAGTGGGAGATGTTGGATATGGACGACATAAATACACCCATGAGGGGATGTATGAGGGTATACGGACCTCAGATGTCGCGTGCACGAAGGCGTGCACGAAGGGAACCTTTTCTCGTGTGAAAAGGAACACTCGATAAGTGGAAAAAGCCACTCGATAAGTGGAAAAAGCCACTTTATAAGTGCAAAATGGCACTTGATAAGTGGATAAAGAAGAAGATAAATGAATGTGCTAATATAGGCTAATAAGCTTATAATTGGTTATTTCCTACACATAACCACCCCTAAAGCCTATAAATATGACCCAAGGGTAAGGCATTCATTCACACTTTCCATGCCATAAGTTTGCATAAGGCATCCTTATGTTCTTCTTCTCCCTTCCATTAAAATCCTCTTCTAGTTAGAGATTTAGGCGGTGAAACTCTGCTTCGATCCTCCGTGACGAAGTATCGATCGTTGTGGCGAATCCGAGGGCGAAGTTCCGAGATTACGGTGCCGCGTACGCAAGCGTAAGTCTCGACTTCATTTATCGATCCTAACGTTGTTTTGACAGGATCCTACAGTATGCGTATCTTCGGGCATGTCCATAACGACGAAGTCCACTGGCACTTGCAATCCACTGACATCAACAGGTAGGTCGTCTACTATTCCCACGTGGTATTTAACCGATCTATCGGCTAATTGAAGTGTCATACACGTGGGCTCCAAGTCTCCCATCCCTATCCTCCTGTATAGAGATAGGGGCATTAAACTGATGCTCGCTCATAAGTCCACGAGCGCCCTATGGATTTTCACTTCCCCAATCGAACAAGGGATGGAGAAACTTCCCGGATCTTTTAGTTTGGGCGGATTCGCTCTCTGAATGAGAGCACTGCATTCCGCCATTAGAACGACCTTCTCCTTCCTGGACCCTCTTGTCACCAAATCCTTTAAAAATTTTGCGTAGGAGGGAATTGTCTCAATAGCTTCGAGGAAGGGGATTTGCAAGATCAGAACCTTGACCATGGCAAAGAATTTGCCGTACTTTTCGTCTATCTTTGCTTGGGTAAGTCGTTGTGGAAAAGGCACAACGGGCTTGAATACCTTGAGGCTACCTTCCTCGTCCTTCTTCTTTTCCTCTTCAGGGACTCCCTCCGGAGTCGTAGTCTTTGGCGACGAAGCACCGTTGTCATTGGCTTTTTCAATTGGTCGCTCTACGACCAACGGTGCTTCCGGTTCCTTGGCGGGCACTCTTGTGGGTATTTGTGTTCCGCTTCTCAAGACGATAGCGGACACGTTCGCATGCTCGTGCGTTAGTGCCAGAGTCTGGTTTTCTCCCCTCAGGTTCACTTTCGGTTGTGGTGGCAATAGATTTTGCGACCCTCGAAGCTCTGTCGTAATAGCGGGAGGTCGGATGGCGGAGGTGGACTCGATGGATGGCATCAAGTACTCCAGTATGGACTTATATGGTGGGGTGTTCTCTCCCATGGCTTCGGACTCTTCTCTTCTTCTCTTCTCTGTGGCCAGACGCCTTAGGGTGGCGTTTATCTCAGGATCAACAGGAATCAAGTCGTCAAGACTCCTTGTGTTCCTGCGCATTAAAAGCAACAAACACACGTAAAGCAAAAGTGGGAATGTAACGGTCGGTTTCCGATCGTACTTCCTTTGTGCACGTGCTCTTGATTGTGCACGTGTTTATTTTAGACTCTATTTGATTTTTGAACATTTTTTTGTGATATGTCGTTGTGATCGTCTCTGAGAGTATTAGATTGTGGAACTATTTTGGAACGACATTTCTTGGGTCGTTCTTCCGCGATTCTATCTAATTTGATGTGACGGCACGACTTTCTGTGTTGATGCGAGACGTTTCTATTTTTAGTTTCGTCTCTCGACGTCGAAATTCAGATCCGTCTTATTGGTTCTCTTTCTTTCGTCGTCCCGATTACCCCATAATTACTTTACAATTTTTAGGCTTAATTTGACCTATTTTCCATTTTTAAGTAAGTTTTAAATAATTTTAAAACCTATTTTTATAAGTGTTTAAATTATAATAAAATTCCTATATTATAATAACGCTCTAAATAATTTTCTGACCAAGTTTCAAAATTTTTGGCCGCACACAACTTACGTGAGGGAGAGGAGAGTAAATTTGACTTATATAAAATTATTTTAAATATTTTAATTAATTTTCTTAAAACCCTAGACCTAACCCTAACTCTTTTCTATTTAAATAAACCCTAGGCTATGTTATTTTCGCAGCCACAAAAACCCTAGCCGTCAAAAACACTTCCCAACGTTCGTCGCAACGTTGCGACAGCCACCCCGTGCACGACCGACAGCCGCCCCCGTGCACGACCGATTGCCGCCCCCGCCCCCGCATTCCCCGTGCACGACCGGAGCCCACTCCCGCATCGCCTGCTTGCAGTGCATCCGCTGCAACCCCGCCCCCCCCCCCCCCCCCCCCCCCCCGCAGTCGCCCGCACCGACCGAGGCCATCTCTCGGTCTGACCGAGAGATTTTCCCCGCACTGCCGCTTCGTCCGCACCGCTGCACCATCGCCTGCATCGCCAAGCGCCTAACCGACCCGCCCCGTCGGTCTGACCGAACCCCGCTCCCGCATCCCGCACCCCGCTCCGCTCGTTGCAACGCTTGTAACGTTGCAAGCCCCGCCAAGCGCCCGACCGACCCGCCCCATCGGTCTGACCGAGGATTTCCCTCGCACCGCACCAAGGCCGCCTCTGCTACGCTGCAACTCGCCCGACCGAGAGTTTCTCTCGGTCTGACCAAGGGAATCCTCCGCAGCGACAGTGTCCGACCAATGGCCGTTCGTCGCAACTTGGATTCTTCCACACCAACTCCTGTGGTGGGCCCCCCAAGTCCTCCAGAGGTGTTGTGTGTCCCCCATTGACCCCTAACACTGCTGTGGGCCCCACTTGGGTGTGCTACTTCACGGATTTACCGTCTACGACGTTACAACACGTCGTAGGCCTTCGTCGCAAGTTTCAGCTTTTGGGAAATCGTGCGTGGACCAGATTTGACGCTGAGGAGTTCTCCGTTCAGACACGACTTCCATCCTACGACGAACTCCGGTAAAGGTTGGTCCCCCGAAACTCGTAGAAACCCCCACAATAGCTGATTGAACCCTAAACTAAAAATCCGCAATTTGAACTAAAATTTATTTCCAGCACCAGTAAAATGTTGTACAAATCTAGAATCGACGAATGGACTTTGTTGACTGTGCACATAGGATTAGATCGTCGATTAGGCTGAAACATCGAAAAAGTGACTTTTGACGAATAGGATAGTCCCGATAACCTAGAAACGAACCCTAATAGGATTTGATGAAATTGAGACCTGACACTGTCGCCACGGCACTGTTTCAGACGGACTTCCGTGGACGAGACGCTTGGACGAGACGCTTCGAGAGGACGACACACTCGCCATCGCAGGCAAGTGTATCCCACTTGCACTTTTGGCCGTGCTTAGGCCTTAGTTGGTTAGAACTGATAACTGTGAACAAATAGAACTGGACGTGAAATGATAGCGTCCGGGACGACCCTTGACGGCTCAGACTTGACGACAAAGTCTGAGCCTGATAACAACAACTTTTGATATCGTATGGCTATCATGTGTGTGCGTGTGTGTGGACACCCTAGAATAACCCTTCCCGTCTTGTCACGTCCCGTCCCGTCTTGCACAGGCTGCGGGCAATAGGGCACTCTCCGAGTGATCCCTTGTACTGATTCATAGCCTGCGGGCAATAGGGCACTCTCCAAGCTAGAGAGAGTGATCCCTTGTACTGATACACAGCCTGCGGGCAATAGGGCACTCACCAAGCTAGAGCGAGTGACCCCTTGTACTGTTTGTCTTGTCTTGTCTTCCTTGGGGTTTGGGGTTGGGTTCAGCGTGCGCACGGCAAGAGGGTCTGATCCCCCTCGAACCGTAAGGCGTGAACACTTTCGTGTCTCACTTGTCTTGTCTCGTCTTGTCCCGTCCCATCCCGACTTGTCTTGACACCTGTAGGTTAGTCACGTAGTTGGTAGCACACGCTACGACTACTACTTGTTGCGCTTTACTTTCCTGCTGCGTTACTTCTTTTTGTTACTCCGTTATAACCCCAGCATGCTAATCAACCAGTAAATCGTTGTCTAAAAGTTAATACACTTGTAGTTTGGTCTAACCCTTTTTGTAGACCTTACCTGACATACGGTTCCTTCTTTTGGTGTTGTACGTCAGGTGTTGAGCCAGAGTACGTCGACAAGGCGGACTTGCCAGTTGACGGAGAGCCGGAGGACGTTGATCCGGAGTACGACCCAGAGGAGGACCAGAGTTAGAGGCCTCTAGTTGCTGATCCAGAGTTCTGTTCCAATTTAGATTGGGTGTGTAGCACCTGTTGTTTTTCTTATCTAGGTTGGGTGCTTGCACCGGTAGTTCTCTTTCTGCAGTTGTAGCCCTTCGGGCGTTTTTAGACTCTCAGTACTTTGTATGTTATATTTGGAATAAAATGAAATTATATCTCTTTTCAGTACTTTTGTTGTTCCGTACTAACTTGCAGGGACCTGTTTCCTTCGCTTTGGAATACCACAGATGCTTATTGGGTCTGGGCTCTCAGCCCCGGCCTAAGCGGGCCTTAGTCACGCTTCGCCTCCATCCTTTTTGGGAAGCGGGGCATGACAGGTTTTAGTGGTGGCCCATGTAGGTCTCATCCTTCTGCGAATACAGAACAATCGAAGTATTGGAATTCATTTTATTATCATCCAGTAATCATACGAGTCTAATCTCTGTGTTTCTGTCAATAGGATGGCAGGACGACGTGTTACCCGATCGGGGAACTCAGGCAATGGAGTTCCGGAGGACCAGGGCAGAGATTTCCGTCAGTTTCTGGGTGTGATGAGGGAGATGCTGGATGTTCAGCATCAGTTGGTTCAGCAGTCCCAGCGTGCTGCCCAGGCTGTTCCAGTTGCACTACCACCACCTCCGCCTGCCCCACGAGCTGCTCCAGGAGTGAAGCAATTCAACGAGCTCCAGCCGAGGACTTTTTCGGGGAAGGAGGGACCCTTAGCTGCTGACGAGTGGATCCAGAGCACGGAGGAGAAGTTAGTTGCTGCGAAGATTCCTGACGATACCCGAGTGGAGATAGCAAAGATGCAGCTGATGGAGAATGCGAGGAACTGGTGGTGCATCGAGGAGAGGCGTCTTGAGAAGCCAGTGGAGTGGAAGACCTTCAGATCGATGTTCAAGGACAAGTATTTCACCAAGTCTGTTAGGAGGGAGCTGCTGAGCAAGTTTATAGATCTGAAGCAGGGGGATATGACTGTCGAGGAGTATGAAGCTGAGTTTGAGATGCTGAGCCGCTTTGCCCCGCATATGGTAAGGAAAGAGGAGAAGCGAGCTGATCGCTTTCGTCAGGGACTGCGTCTGAAGATTCAGGTTTCTATGTCTTCGGCGAGTTTCATGACTATGAGGGAGGTGCTAGATGCTGCGAAGAATCATGAGATCATAGCTCTTCTGCCTGACCCTCCAGCTGATAAAGGGAAGCGTCCTATGGAGCAGTACCGGCCACCTGCTAGGCCGGCGATGAGGCCAGTTGTCACGCCCCGCTTCCCAAAAACGTGGAGGCGAAGCGTGAGAAGGACCGCTCAGACTTGAAGCTACAAAGCCGCAAGTCCGATAAGCGTCAATCACTTTAAACTGCAGGTCCTTGCAACGCGAAACGAAACAAAGATAATAATAACGAAAAGAGACAAAAGTACATCTCAGAATATCCATAATAATAAATCTCAACATCGCAGAAAAAGCCACCAGGCTACAAATAAAAGAGTCTAAAAGAGGCCCAGCATGGCCAACAAAAGTACAAAGTACGAAAACAAGGAAGGGTGCAAGCACCGACATCTAACAGCAACCTAAAGCAAAAGCAAGTAAAATCAGTCTCTAAGACTGGTCTCCGGTGTCCTCGAACTCCTCGACGAACGTAGGCTCGGGCTCAGCGTCAGCAAACACCTCGTCCTCAGCAACTGTCTCTGGCTCAGGGTCTAACATGTGACACCCAAAAGAGCAAGGGGCACATGTCAGCAAGTCTGGAAGACTTGTGCAAGGAAACTGGAAGTGGAAAAAGTAAAGCAACCTAGCAGTTCTAGCATGAATGCGATGACATGGCAGTTTAAAGTATGAGTGCAACAGGTAAAGAAAAGTAAAGTAAAGTACGAGCATGGCATGGCATTCACAAGACAAGTACAAGACAAGTAAAGAAAACACCTCGTGCACAGAGATTCCGCCTTTTGGCTAGAGTGGCTGCGCGGGCCAACTCCTAAGCTCAAGCGAACGTTTATCCCTACCCCTCCACGTGTATCGAGCCAGGGCATTACCCCCGAACTTGGAATGCTCGCTTCTGGACCACGAGCCAGGAAGTGTGTAAACAAGTATGGCGTAGGGGTGCACCTAGCCGGACAAGTAGTACAAGGACAAGTATTGTAGCGTGTGCTATGATGCAACAATCAATGCATGGATGACATGGCATGGCAAGTAGTAAAGCGTACAAGTAAGAAAGTAAACGTGACAGTTTAGCATGCATGAATGACAATTTTAATGGTTGGATCTAGCTTCGTTGTCAAGCTAGATCATTTAGGTGACGGATCTAGTTTCGTTGTCAAACTAGATCAAGTAGGCGTCTAGTCAGCTATCATTTCACCGACTAGTCTCTTTTACGCTAAAAGCAAGTAAGTGTCCTAAAAACATGGCCCTACACAAAAGTTGGCAAGTTTCACTTGCCTGCAATTATCACGTCAAGAAAACACCGTCCAACGAGTCCAAGGTCACGATTCCTACGTGCACAAGTCCACCGGCCTACATCCGTTTTATTAATCTTGATTAGTGATTTCTAAAACATTTAAAATACTTTAAAAATACTGATTTTTAGTCTTGATTAGCATGCAATTGGGTTGGGGGTCCTAGGGGTGCAAAACGTTACCTCAACACGACGCGAAAGCAACACCGGCGTCGGGTAGCGACGCCGGGGGTTGGAATAATAGAACGCGCTCCAAGTCCTGATTCCAATATAGTTTCCTTGCTGGAAGGTTCAGAGCATCAACCCGGGCGACGATTCCAGATTCCAAAGCTCGCACGTGCGACGACGGGCTACGACGTGCGACGACGTCGTACGCGACGAATCCTCGAAGAGCAAGCACCTTGGTGGGGCCCACAGTACTCCTAGGGGCCTTTGGGGGACCCACAATAACTCTGGAGAACTTGGGGGGCCCACGGTGGCAAGCGGTGCGACGGGTGCGGGGTTGCGACAAGTGGCCGTCGGTCGTACCCCTCCAATGCGGGAGAAACCCTCGGTCGTGCGCTGTGAATGCGGGGGCTGCGACGTTGGGGTGTGCAGCAGCTGCGGGCGATGCTTGGTGCGGGGTTTCTCTTCGGTCTGGTCGATGGGGAGCTTCGGTCGTGCGGGGTGCGGAGCGGGGCGACAAGCGTTGCAACGTTGCAAGCGTTGCAACGTCGCGGGCTTCGGCGATGGCGGGCGGGCGCCTCGGTCAGATGCGGGCGACAGCTGCGGGCGATGCAGCGATGCGGGGAGCGGCTGTGAGCGGGGGCGGCCATCGGTCTGACCGAGAGATTTCCTCGGTCGGACACAGCTGCAGCGGGGCGACGGCCGTGCAAGCGAGCGGAGCGGGAGAGCGGGCGTTGGCAGCGGTCGGTGCGAGGAAAACGGGCCCGTTCTCTCGGTCGTGCGCGGGGGCTGAACGTCGCAACGTTGCGACGAATCGTCGCAACGTCCAAAATGAGTTTGGAAGGGGCTAGGGCTAATTTCTTTGGAAAATAGGACTTGCTAGGGGTTGCTTATATAGTATAGGTGGGTTGACTTGGTCTAGGGCTAAATCTAATAGGATTAGAAGTTCAAAAAGATTTGAAATTTGAATTTAAACTTCTCCAACCCAATCTAGGATTTGACCTGGTCCAAATGAGCTGGAAATTGGCTCAAAAATTCTTTAAAACGTTTTAAACTCAAATAAATTTTATTTGGCCGAAATTAATTTAAAAATAAATTATTAAAAATATTATAAAACTTGTAAAAATTATAAAAGTGGTCAAAAGAACTCCAAAAATTATAAAATAAATATCGGGGTGATTGTGACGACGAATTTGAGCTAACTAAGAAGACGGATCTCAAATTCGACGTCGGACGACGAAACTAAAAATAGAAACGTCTCCCGTCAAAAGTGAAAGTCGTCACGTCTCATCGAGTAAGTTTAAATTGTGGAAAAACGACTCGAGAAGTGTCGTTTCAAGATAGTGCCACTATTTAATACTCTCAGAGTCGTTCGCAACGGCATATCACACAAAAGTGTTCACAAACAAATAAATTCTAAAGCAAACACGTGCACGGCCAAAAGCACGTGCACGAACAACGTACGACGAAAAAGTGGTCGTTACATCCTCCCCACCTTAGAATAAAGTCCGTCCTCGGACTTTCTAATATATCTAGTCGCTCTAATAACTACCCCAAATCAAGTCACATTATATTTCAAACCAAGTATAGTCATTACAAGTGCTCATATATGCACTAGGTAGTCAAACATTATTATTACCAACACGTATATATATACATTCACGTACGTATACACTTATACCTATTATAGTCCGTCAACTTCATACATGTATTTCAATCAGGTATACAAACATTCATCCCTTATATAACTGCTACTACTTACCTAAACACAAAACAATATTTCAGATACTTATATAAAGATAGTTTCACGCTTAGCCAATACAATCATCGCTCTACCTATATGTAGCTACCTATGCACAAACATCAAGGGTATACTACCCTCTAATAATCCCTAGTATTCATCCAACACCAAACACATCAACACATGTAGTCACACCATACTATAATTAAGTCAAGTTCACTATATCTAATATACATTCACCGCTACTATAATTTCACAATATATAGTCATTCAAATACATGCAAATAGTTCACCATGTATTCACATCACGTACGGTCCTATAACTGTATTTACGACACGCCACATATACCATAGTCATCAAAACCTATAACTAAGCACATACTTACCCGTGCATGGTGCACACCCATACACGCTAACATTTCATTTACATACACCAATCATACCATTATATAACTAGCACACATACATACCTAGTTTCAGCTAGTACACATACGTTCACATAACAAGTCCTTAGTATTTAGCTATATCACAAGACCAACACCTATAACTATATACTGGCGTAGCGACCCACAATCATGTGCGTAGCACAACCAGGCACCAACACTTCTATCACCATACATACATCAAGCATTTCTATATTCAAACTACAATCATACATTCAATATACTTAGAGTATACTCACTCAAGCTTGAGTGAGACTCAATACACATATCAGGATATTCTATACACGTAGCACGGCATTCATACCTATACCAATACCATTCCAATATTTATACGTCTACCAATACACCCATATACATTCCCTAGATCAATCACACTTAATATTTAGTCAGGCAATACTCACGTAGTTCAATCAATTTATACACCATAATAATAATAATATAGACATCAACATACGTATAATTATAATACGCTCCCTAATACATGCATACGTATTCATCGTATAGTCTCACACATGTAACATATATATTCACACCATAGCCTACTACCTATAATTAGTATTCTAACACATCCACACGTACATAATTAAGATGTGCAATAGTCGTGTATACCTCACGGTATGCACGTATGCAACATCCCGTAAAAGAAACTATACCAATCAAAATTATAACCCTATTACTATATGTATATCACATATATACTCAGGCAACAAAACATAACTACTTACGTCTAAACACTATATATATCTACCTACGAGCACATACTCACACGTAATAATATATAGATCACTCAATAGGCCTACATACTTATCTATAAGTTCACACATTATCATCACACCTAGCATATACATAGCTTTACCAATCATTTTATTTCAACCATTATAAGTATCTCTTACTCCATACACAACTTAGATATTCCAACGCTAATTCAAATATACACAAGCATCCCTAGTATAGTATATCTAACCACTCACAAGTCTATACATTCTAGCACACAAACAACTTCATAATATCAAGAATAACTCCAAGTACATATATATATCACACAATAGGAAAGCATCAATATACTATGGGGGTACACTCATTCAAGCCCACGTACACAACTTAGGTACGTGCACAACGACACCTCACAAGGGTCCAAGGGTCTACTAACAACTAAGGGTTGACACAGACATTGACGGTCCCTAAGGCCTAAGCAATAAAGAGAGATCGAGGGCGAGACGAGGGAAGGATCGACAAGCACGAGTTCAGATAGGACGAATACGAGGAGACGGCTTGGTTGGACGAAACATTGACTCAAAGGTGAGGTTTAGGTTGAGGGAAAAAGGAGATGTAGTGATGCTTGAATAGAGTACAGAAAAGCAACTAGGATAAATAGCATAAGCTAAAATACGCGAAATCGAAAACGGTTGTACTTTAAAATCCTCGTCTGAGAAGAAATGTTTGGGGATCGATAAAACGAGTTGTTCAAAATAAATCTGAGTCGAATATTCTTAATAAGAGAAAATGGTCTATTGTTTCTAAAAATCATTTTGAAAGGAAGTAAAATCATTTACGCGAATATTAAGGACATGGTTTAGAAAATTCTATCAGTCAGTAATTTAATAAAATGTTGCCAAAAGTTTTTGAAAGTCAAAGAATGGAATCAAGCAACAGAAGAATTTAAAATCAGGTTAAATGCTTTCAAAACTTTTAGGCCATGGAAAGGTAATCAATTTTGAAACTTCTTTTAGGAAACCATGGTTTGCCAAAAGTGGAAAAACCGATTTACACAAGGTTCTTAATATACGAGCACAATGAACCTGGTACGGATAAAGTAATTAAAATTCATTTTAGTCTAGAAATTTTTTCTAAAAGCACGTAGGGTGAGTGGAAAGATAATAATTATAACTTGATGGTGGAATTATCAAAATTGGTAGCAAACTTTAAAATCGAATCATGGAGGGTCTAAAGCAGGAAGAGGTTATGAAAATAGTAATTTTGCAAAAATCTGGAACAGTGAGAACGACGAGCAAAGACCATCTTGCTGAAATCTGAAATTCTATGTGACTTGAAAAGTATATTAAAAGTAAACACGATGTATTATTCAAATAAGAAAGGAAAATTTTAAATCAAATTGGACAAATGGTTCAGAATAAAATTAATATATGGAAAGACGACATGAGTACGAAAACATAGGCTGGGAAAAATATTATAAGCTAGAGTTCAAAATTCCGACAAACGTTTTTTTAAAATTTAAATCAATGAAGAAGTATGAAGTATAAGTATATTAAAATTTTGAACAAAATTAAACTTAGGAAAAAGGAAATCGTAAAATACTTTCAAGAGTTTCAAAGTTCATAATGGAGAGTTTCGAAAAAGGACGACGATCGTCATGAGGCGATCTCGTGATTCGAGGCAAGGAAATTGGTCAGGTGATCAAAACATTCGTACGCCTAGGATATGACTCAGGAGAGGCTACGGGAAACTCCTACGGTCGACCAACTAAAGATTAAAGCTAAACGCTAAGACTTCTAAAGGTTAGACGGTAAAGAAGTGCGTTCAGCTTGGTCCGAAATCGATGACCCCAAGCGAACGACAAAAGGAAATTCTAGAAGTCTAATATGGTCAGAGGTAGACAAGGACCACTAAGGTAACTCCTACGACGATCAAGTCAATTGCTAGAAGGGAGTCTAACTAACAATCAGGGGCCTCTAACTATCAAGCACAGACGTTTAACTAAGTCTTCTAATCACCTAGTGTCCTAAAAACGACTAGACTCAGGGCTTCTGACTCGGATGTTGCAATTTATTTAATGGACATTCTGTTATTATGGTTGTTTCGTTAATTCGCAATTGCAAGACTGGACCTGTATGGGCCACCAACAAAACCTGTCACGCCCCGCTTCCCAAAAACGTGGAGGCGAAGCGTGAGAAGGTCCGCTCAGACTTGAAGCTACAAAGCCGCAAGTCCGATAAGCGTCAATCACTTTAAACTGCAGGTCCTTGCAACGCGAAACGAAACAAAGATAATAATAACGAAAAGAGACAAAAGTACATCTCAGAATATCCATAATAATAAATCTCAACATCGCAGAAAAAGCCACCAGGCTACAAATAAAAGAGTCTAAAAGAGGCCCAGCATGGCCAACAAAAGTACAAAGTACGAAAACAAGGAAGGGTGCAAGCACCGACATCTAACAGCAACCTAAAGCAAAAGCAAGTAAAATCAGTCTCTAAGACTGGTCTCCGGTGTCCTCGAACTCCTCGACGAACGTAGGCTCGGGCTCAGCGTCAGCAAACACCTCGTCCTCAGCAACTGTCTCTGGCTCAGGGTCTAACATGTGACACCCAAAAGAGCAAGGGGCACATGTCAGCAAGTCTGGAAGACTTGTGCAAGGAAACTGGAAGTGGGAAAAGTAAAGCAACCTAGCAGTTCTAGCATGAATGCGATGACATGGCAGTTTAAAGTATGAGTGCAACAGGTAAAGAAAAGTAAAGTAAAGTACGAGCATGGCATGGCATTCACAAGACAAGTACAAGACAAGTAAAGAAAACACCTCGTGCACAGAGATTCCGCCTTTTGGCTAGAGTGGCTGCGCGGGCCAACTCCTAAGCTCAAGCGAACGTTTATCCCTACCCCTCCACGTGTATCGAGCCAGGGCATTACCCCCGAACTTGGAATGCTCGCTTCTGGACCACGAGCCAGGAAGTGTGTAAACAAGTATGGCGTAGGGGTGCACCTAGCCGGACAAGTAGTACAAGGACAAGTATTGTAGCGTGTGCTACGATGCAACAATCAATGCATGGATGACATGGCATGGCAAGTAGTAAAGCGTACAAGTAAGAAAGTAAACGTGACAGTTTAGCATGCATGAATGACAATTTTAATGGTTGGATCTAGCTTCGTTGTCAAGCTAGATCATTTAGGTGACGGATCTAGTTTCGTTGTCAAACTAGATCAAGTAGGCGTCTAGTCAGCTATCATTTCACCGACTAGTCTCTTTTACGCTAAAAGCAAGTAAGTGTCCTAAAAACATGGCCCTACACAAAAGTTGGCAAGTTTCACTTGCCTGCAATTATCACGTCAAGAAAACACCGTCCAACGAGTCCAAGGTCACGATTCCTACGTGCACAAGTCCACCGGCCTACATCCGTTTTATTAATCTTGATTAGTGATTTCTAAAACATTTAAAATACTTTAAAAATACTGATTTTTAGTCTTGATTAGCATGCAATTGGGTTGGGGGTCCTAGGGGTGCAAAACGTTACCTCAACACGACGCGAAAGCTACACCGGCGTCGGGTAGCGACGCCGGGGGTTGGAATAATAGAACGCGCTCCAAGTCCTGATTCCAATATAGTTTCCTTGCTGGAAGGTTCAGAGCATCAACCCGGGCGACGATTCCAGATTCCAAAGCTCGCACGTGCGACGACGGGCTACGACGTGCGACGACGTCGTACGCGACGAATCCTCGAAGAGCAAGCACCTTGGTGGGGCCCACAGTACTCCTAGGGGCCTTTGGGGGACCCACAATAACTCTGGAGAACTTGGGGGGCCCACGGTGGCAAGCGGTGCGACGGGTGCGGGGTTGCGACAAGTGGCCGTCGGTCGTACCCCTCCAATGCGGGAGAAACCTCGGTCGTGCGCTGTGAATGCGGGGGCTGCGACGTTGGGGTGTGCAGCAGCTGCGGGCGATGCTTGGTGCGGGGTTTCTCTTCGGTCTGGTCGATGGGGAGCTTCGGTCGTGCGGGGTGCGGAGCGGGGCGACAAGCGTTGCAACGTCGCGGGCTTCGGCGATGGCGGGCGGGCGCCTCGGTCAGATGCGGGCGACAGCTGCGGGCGATGCAGCGATGCGGGGAGCGGCTGTGAGCGGGGGCGGCCATCGGTCTGACCGAGAGATTTCCTCGGTCAGACACAGCTGCAGCGGGGCGACGGCCGTGCAAGCGAGCGGAGCGGGAGAGCGGGCGTTGGCAGCGGTCGGTGCGAGGAAAACGGGCCCGTTCTCTCGGTCGTGCGCGGGGGCTGAACGTCGCAACGTTGCGACGAATCGTCGCAACGTCCAAAATGAGTTTGGAAGGGGCTAGTGCTAATTTCTTTGGAAAATAGGACTTGCTTGGGGTTGCTTATATAGTATAGGTGGGTTGACTTGGTCTAGGGCTAAATCTAATAGGATTAGAAGTTCAAAAAGATTTGAAATTTGAATTTAAACTTCTCCAACCCAATCTAGGATTTGACCTGGTCCAAATGAGCTGGAAATTGGCTCAAAAATTCTTTAAAACGTTTTAAACTCAAATAAATTTTATTTGGCCGAAATTAATTTAAAAATAAATTATTAAAAATATTATAAAACTTGTAAAAATTATAAAAGTGGTCAAAAGAACTCCAAAAATTATAAAATAAATATCAGGGTGATCGTGACGACGAATTTGAGCTAACTAAGAAGACGGATCTCAAATTCGACGTCGGACGACGAAACTAAAAATAGAAACGTCTCCCGTCAAAAGTGAAAGTCGTCACGTCTCATCGAGTAAGTTTAAATTGTGGAAAAACGACTCGAGAAGTGTCGTTTCAAGATAGTGCCACTATTTAATACTCTCAGAGTCGTTCGCAACGGCATATCACACAAAAGTGTTCACAAACAAATAAAGTCTAAAGCAAACACGTGCACGGCCAAAAGCACGTGCACGAACAACGTACGACGAAAAAGTGGTCGTTACACCAGTTCAGACGGTACCATTCAAGAGGCCTGGAGAACCAGTTTAGATTCAGGGCAAGGGCCTGTGCCACTTCTGCGGAAAGCCTGGACATGTTCAGGCCACCTGCAGAAAGAAGATGGGACTATGCTTAGTTTGTGGAGATGCCTCGCATGTAGCGAAGGATTGTCCGAGAGCTCGCCATGCTGTAGTTGGAGCGCCAGCCCCGCTGCAGATGAGAGCGCCTGCCCCAGTTCAGAGAGGACCTGCTATTCGTGGACCACCCTTGGCGCCACAGAGGCAGATGTTTCAGAGAGTAGCACAGCCCCAGAGGCCGGCGTACACCATGACTGCTGTGGAGACTGAGGAGCTAGATGGAGTTATTGCAGGTAACTCTTGATCCTAGTCTTTCATTTCATAGTTTAGATCTTATTATTTGTGTTGTTTGTTGACTTGTTTGTTAGATTAGCTTGGTTTGACCTTAGTTGTTTATATCTTAGGCACCATTCTAGTGTCCTCTCACCCAGCCTTGGCTTTGTTCGACTCCGGTGCATCTATGTGCATCATATCCCGGAGGTTTGTAACAAAGCACTCCATTCCCACCCATACACTCCCTAAGTGTTGGGACATCACCATAGGGAACAGAGTGGTGACAGTGAACTTGGGATGTTGATCGATTTCTTTGGTGGTCAGTGGACACGAGTTCTTTGCAGATTTCATTGTCCACGATCTGCCACACTTCGATGTCGTTCTTGGCATCGATTGGTTGGGAGATTTCCACGCCTCGATCGACTGTCACAGCAAGAGGGTGGTGTTCCGGATTCCAGGTCATCCGGAGTTCGAGTTCCGCAGCAGAGATGAGTCGCTTGGGCCCATCAGGTTTCGGGGCCAAGCCGGAGGTGCCGATTGTTGCAGCCATGCAGATGGAAATGGAGATCGAACGACCAGCAGTCGTCAGAGACTTCGATGACGTCTTCCCGGAGGATATCTCGGGTATACCACCCGACAGAGCTCTAGAATTTGGTATTGATCTTATGCCGGGAGCGCAGCCGATATCGAAGGCGCCGTACCGTATGGCTCCCGCTGAGCTCGAGGAGCTGCGGAAGCAGTTAGATGAGTTGCTGTAGAAGGGTTTCATCCACCCTAGTGTGTCACCATGGGGTGCACCAGTTTTGCTCGTGAAGAAGAAGGATGGGTCCCACAGGATGTGCGTGGACTATCGAGGATTGAATGCTGTCACCGTGAAGAATAAGTATCCGCTGCCGTGCATCGACGATATCTTTGATCAGCTTGGAGGTTCGAGAGTCTTCTCGAAGTTGGACTTGAGGAGCGGGTACCATCAGTTGAAGGTGAAGAAGGATGATATTCTGAAGACGGCTTTTCGGACGAAGTACGGACATTATGAGTTCGTGGTCATGCCTTTGGCATGACCAATGCTCCAGCCGTGTTCATGAATTTGATGAACTTGATTTTCTACGACTTCCTGGATAAGTTTGTTGTTATCTTCATTGACGACATTCTTATTTATTCGAAGTCAGAGGAGGAGCACAGCTATCATCTGAGGACAGTGCTGGAGACGCTGAGGCGACACAAGCTTTATGCCAAGTATAGCAAGTGCGAGTTCTGGCTGGACAGAGTCGCATTCCTGGGACATGTGGTGTCCGGTGATGGCATATCTGTGGATCCGGAGAAGGTCAGAGCAGTCAGAGATTGGCTGACTCCGCAGTCAGCGTCAGACATCAGGAGCTTCCTTGGTTTAGCAGGCTATTATAGGCGATTCATCAAAGATTTCTCGAAGATTGCAGAGCCGATGACGAAGCTGACAAGGAAGGACATGGAGTTTCTTTGGTCAGATGCTTGTGAGGAGGCCTTCAGTATCTTGAAGGCGAGATTGACCACAGCACCGGTATTGGCAGTACCGGATCGAAGCGGAGGCTTCGAAGTATATTGTGATGCATCAGGGAAGGGCCTGGGATGCGTCTTGCATCAGCATGGCCACGTGGTCGTGTACGCTTCTCGTCAGTTGAGGACCCATGAGAAGAATTACTCGACGCATGATCTGGAGTTGGCAGTAGTGATTTTTGCACTGAAGATTTGGAGGCACTTCTTGCTAGGTGAGAGTGTGAATATTTTCACCGATCACAAGAGCTTGAAGTACATCTTTACGTAGAAGGAGCTCAACATGCATCAGAGGCGATGGTTAGAGCTCATGGCTGACTACGAGATTGATTTGCAGTATCACCCAGGGAAGGTGAACGTAGTGCCAGATGCCTTGAGCAGACTTCCTACTGCGATGATGCATACTGCTGACTAGAGGATTCAGCAGGAGCTGAGAGAGATGGATTTGGAGGTTGTCCTACCTGGTGTAGTTCATTCATTCATGAATTTGCAGATTCAGTCCACGATCGTGGATCGGATCAAGGCAGCACAGGCAGGAGATCCGAAGCTACAGAGGATCAGGAGGCAGGTTGAAGCTGGACTACGGACGGAGTTTGTGATTCATGAGGATGGTTCGCTGTGGTACGGCAGCAGACTCTGTGTACCTGCAGGTGATGTTCACGAGGAACTGTTGAGCGAGGCTCATAGCTCGCCATATTCTATACATCCTGGAGGCACCAAGATGTATAAGGACCTCCGTCTGAACTACTGGTGGACTGGCATGAAGAGAAGTGTGGCACGGAGCGTTGCCAAGTGTTTGATATGCCAACAGGTGAAGGCTGAGCACCATCGTGATGTTGGGTTGCTGCAACCGCTTCCTATTCCGGAGTGGAAGTGGCAACATATTACGATGGACTTCGTGACTAGTTTACCTCGGACCCCGAGGCAGAACGACGCAGTTTGGGTGATCGTAGATCGGTTGACCAAGTCTGCGCACTTTATCCCATTCCGAGTGGGCCAGTCTACGGAAGCTTTGTCGAGGAAATATCTGGAGGTAAAATTTTGTTTCTACTTTTACTTCTATTTTGATTTCCTCTTTGAAATAGTCGTGATGTAGACCGTGTACGTGCAGGAGATTGTACGCTTACATGGAGTCCCCGTGAGCATTGTGTCTGACCGAGACACGAGGTTCACATCTCAGTTCTGGAGAAGTCTGCAGGAAAATTTGGGTACGAGTCTGAGTTTCAGCACAGCGTACCATCCGTAGACTGATGGCCAGTCCGAGAGGACTATTCAGATTCTGGAGGATATGCTGCGAGCTTGTACGCTCGATTTGAAGGGATCATGGGAGGACCATCTTCACTTGGTGGAGTTCTCATATAACAACAGCTACCAGGCAAGCATTGGCATGGCGCCGTTTGCTGCCTTATATGGAAGGAAATGTCGATCGCCACTGAGCTGGGATGACATCGGAGATCGGGAGCTGTTGGGTCCAGAGATGATAGTGGAAGCTGTGGATGTCGTGAGAGACATCGGGAGAAGCTTAGAGTTGCACAGGATCGCTTCAAGTATTGGGCAGATGCCAAGAGGAGACCCTTGGAGTTTCAGCCTGGAGATCACGTCTTCCTGAAGATTTCTCTGAACCGCGGAGTTATTCGTTTTGGGAAGAAGGGAAAGCTGAGCCTGAGGTATATTGGGCCATTTGATGTGTTGGAGTGTGTGGGAGCAGTGGCCTACTGCCTTGCTCTGCCACCGTCTTTGGAGGGAGTTCACGACGTATTCCACGTATCTCAGCTACGTCGGTACGTCAGTGATCCGTCACACACGGTTGATTTCACAGAGATTACGGTTCGCCTGGACCTGAAATGACCAGCAGCCTGTGCAGATCTTGGACCGTCGACAGAAGCAGTTGAGGAATAAGATAGTCGACCTGGTGAGAGTGATGTGGCGTCACGGATCACCTGGAGAGTCCACCTGGGAGCGTGAGGATGATATGAGAGAGCGCTTCCCGCATCTTTTCCCCAGCGATGCTTGATGTTGATACCGGGGACGGAATCATTTCTAAGTTGGGGAGAATGTAACTGTCGGTTTCGGATCGTACTTTCTTTGTGCACGTGCTCTTGATTGTGCACGTGTTTATTTTAGACTCTATTTGATTTTTGAACATTTTTGTGTGATATGTCATTGTGATCGTCTCTGAGAGTATTAGATTGTGGAACTATTTTGGAACGACATTTCTTGGGTCGTTCTTCCGCGATTCTATCTTATTTGATGTGACGGCACGACTTTCTGTGTTGATGCGAGACGTTTCTATTTTTAGTTTCGTCTCTCGACGTCGAAATTCAGATCCGTCTTCTTGGTTCTCTTTCTTTCGTCGTCCCGATCACCCCATAATTATTTTACAATTTTTAGGCTTAATTTGACCTATTTTCCATTTTTAAGTAAGTTTTAAATAATTTTAAAACCTATTTTAATAAGTGTTTAAATTATAATAAAATTCCTATATTATAATAACGCTCTAAATAATTTTCTAACCAAGTTTCAAAATTTTTGGCCGCACACAACTTGCGTGAGGGAGAGGAGAGTAAATTTGACTTATATAAAATTATTTTAAATATTTTAATTAATTTTCTTAAAACCCTAGACCTAACCCTAACTCTTTTCTATTTAAATAAACCCTAGGCTATGTTATTTTCGCAGCCACACAAACCCTAGCCGTCAAAAACACTTCCCAACGTTCGTCGCAACGTTGCGACAGCCGCCCCCGTGCACGACCGATGGCCGCCCCCGCATTCCCCATGCACGACCGGAGCCCACTCCCGCATCGCCCGCTTGCAGTGCATCCGCTGCAAGACCCCCCGCAGACGCCCGCACCGACCGACGCCATCTCTCGGTCTGACCGAGAGATTTTCCCCGCACTGCCGCTTCGTCCGCACCGCTGCACCATCGCCTGCATCGCCAAGCGCCTGACCGACCCACCCCGTCGGTCTGACCGAAGCCCGCTCCCGCTTCCCGCACCCCGCTCCGCTCGTTGCAACGCTTGCAACGCTTGCAACGTTGCAAGCCCCGCCAAGCGCTCGACCGACCCGCCCCATCGGTCTGACCGAGGATTTCCCTCGCACCGCACCAAGGCCGCCTCCGCTACACTGCAACTCGCCCGACCGAGAGTTTCTCTCGGTCTGACCGAGGGAATCCTCCGCACCGACAGTGTCTGACCGACGGCCGTTCGTCGCAACTTGGATTCTTCCACACCAACTCCTGTGGTTGGCCCCCCAAGTCCTCCAGAGGTGCTGTGGGTCCCCCATTGACCCCTAGCACTGCTGTGGGCCCCACTTGGGTGTGCTACTTCGTGGATTTTCCTTCCACGACGTTACGACACGTCGTAGGCCTTCGTCGCAAGTTCCAGCTTTTGGGAAATCGTGCGTGGACCAGATTTGACGCTGAGGAGTTCTCCGTTCAGACACGACTTCCATCCTACGACGAACTCCGGTAAAGGTTGGTCCCCCGAAACTCGTAGAAACCCCCACAATAGCTGATTGAACCCTAAACTAAAAATCGGCAATTTGAACTAAAATTTATTTCCAGCACCAGTAAAACGTTGTACAAATCTAGAATCGACGAATGGACTTTGTTGACTGTGCACATAGGATTAGATCATCGATTAGGCTGAAACATCGAAAAAGTGACTTTTGACGAATAGGATAGTCCCGATAACCTAGAAACAAACCCTAATAGGATTTGATGAAATTGAGACCTGACACCGTCGCCACGACACTGTTTCAGACGGACTTCCGCGGACGAGACGCTTGGACGAGACGCTTCGAGAGGACGACACACTCGCCATCGCAGGCAAGTGTATCCCACTTGCACTTTTGGCCGTGCTTAGGCATTAGTTGGTTAGAACTGATAACTGTGAACAAATAGAACCGGACGTGAAATGATAGCGTCCGGGACGACCCTTGACGGCTCAGACTTGACGACGAAGTCTGAGCCTGACAACAACAACTTTTGATATCGTAGGGCTATCATGTGTGTGCGTGTGTGTGGACACCCTAGAATAACCCTTCCCGTCTTGTCTTGTCTTGTCCCGTCTTGCACAGCCTGCGGGTAGTAGGGCACTCTCCGAGTGATCCCTTGTACTGATTCACAGCCTGCGGGCAATAGGGCACTCTCCAAGCTAGAGAGAGTGATCCCTTGTACTGATACACAGCCTGCGGGCAATAGGGCACTCGCCAAGCTAGAGCGAGTGATCCCTTGTACTGTTTGTCTTGTCTTGTCTTCCTTGGGGTTTGGGGTTGGGTTGAGCGTACGTACGGCAAGAGGGTCTGATCCCCCTCGAACCGTAAGGCGTGAACCCTTTCGTGTCTCACTTGTCTTGTCTCGTCTTGTCTCGTCCCGTCCCGCCTTGTCTTGACACCTGTAGGTTAGTCCCGTAGTTGGTAGCACACGCTACGACTACTACTTGTTGCGCTTTACTTTCCTGCTGCGTTACTTCTTTTTGTTACTCCGTTATAACCCCAGCATGCTAATCAACCAGTAAATCATTGTCTAAAAGTTGATACACTTGTAGTTTGGTCTAACCCTTTTTGTAGACCTTACCTGACGTACAGTTCCTTCTTTTAGTGTTGTACGTCAGGTGTTGAGCCAGAGTACGTCGACGAGGCGGACTTGCCAGCAGACGGAGAGCCGGAGGACGTTGATCCGGAGTACGACCCAGAGGAGGACCACAGTTAGAGGCCTCTAGTTGCTGATCCAGAGTTCTGTTCCAGTTTAGATTGGGTGTGTAGCACCTGTTGTTTTTCTTATCTAGGTTGGGTGCTTGCACCGGTAGTTCTCTTTCTGCAGTTGTAGCCCTTCGGGCATTTTTAGACTCTCTGTACTTTGGATGTTATATTTGGAATAAAATGAAATGATATCTCTTTTCAGTACTTTTGTTGTTCCGTACTAACTTGTAGGGACCTGTTTCCTTCGCTTTGGAATACCACAGACGCTTATTGGGTCTGGGCTCTCAACCCGGCCAAAGCGGGCCTTAGTCACGCTTCGCCTCCGTCCTTTTTGGGAAGCGGGGCGTGACAGGGAAAGAAACAGATAAAATTAGAAAATAAAAATAAAAATAAGAAAATAAAAATAAAAAAGAAGAATGCGAAAATTATCGCGAGATAGAGATGTGAGCTAGACTCAAGGGTTCAAAAGGTCCAAAAATAACAAGCACGTTGCCTCCCCGGTAACGGCGCCATAAAGCTTGACATCCCCCCGGTTTGGCGAGTGTGTGATCATGTGCAAAGTGTGCAATATGATGGGGGGCACGAGATTTAAATATTTATAACCGCAAGCGCACGGTGTTGTAGTGTGGCTTGGGGGTCGAACACCGGGAGGCGTGGTTGTGCTTGTGTCAGAAGGGACTGAATTCACCCTATGGGTGAGCTAGCCCGAATCGATGGATGGGTTATCACGGAATGTAAATACGGGGTTAAACAATATAAAGGAAAACCCGGGACTTCGATGTCCACCCCATCATGTGTTCTCGCTATTACGACCGGTGGATAGGATAACGATCGGGATTAGGGTTTAATGGTGAGACGTTGCCTCTAAGAGTGATACCAGCGTCCCATGGGCTCGATATTCCGGTCGGTGCCCAGGATGATACGCCGGACTACCCGGGTTCGGTCAGTGGGCATTCCCATGTCCATTAACACTGACCGACTCCAGGAGCACTAAGCTTGCAACGATAACTCCCAACATCTCATCCTGTCGCTCCCGCGCGCTAGGATTCGATGTCTACGCTAAGGGCGTGAGCTATGGCTAGGGAGTCAACTGCCAAGTTTATTCCCCCTTGGCCCAATGGTCAAAGGCGGTCTTTTTCCGTCGATGACAATAAAACACCCCGCATAACCAATAGATTCCTATTCCTTATCAATACCCTAGTCCTATGGACGTATTAGGGAGAACCCACGAAGGGGTTTCCACCAAAATCCCAGATTTGGGAACTACTCACATATTTTAGCTAAAAAGCGATCTAAATAAAAATCGACCGTTAAAAACATAATCGGGCAATAGAAATGAAGTAGTAGCGATGCAATTAACAATATATTAAAGTTTCATAAAGATCTGAACACTTACAAATAACCAAAAAATTCCAGTCGTCACAATAGAGAAAAAAGACAAAAAAATAATCAGCCCTCGTTTCTGAAAACCTAGGGGTCCTATATATATAAAACGACGTCACCTGATCGGTTGAAGTATCAACCGATCGGGTGAGCTGTCGCGATTTTCGGCGGCGGTCTTCAGAAACTTCACCCGGTCAGGCGACACGATCGGTTGGCGGAAGAAGCTAGTCGTTTGGATCTTGTGGTCACCAGGTGAACCGATCGATTGATAAATCAACCTATCGGTTGGAAACGTCGCCTAAAAGACAGAAAGTTGTGACGTTTTGGCACGGTCAGCTGGTCGTCGGGTGAGCTCTTTGGGTCGTGTCTTGGGGGGAAACGGCTACAGATGAACCGATCGGGTGAAGGTCACCCGATCGGTTGGAGTTCAGCTTCGATTTCTCGAGAAGACAGTTGGGCTGAACCGGTCGTCGACCCGGTCGGTTGATGCTCTCTTGCTTCAGCGGCAGTCCGGGTCGTACACACGTGCATCACCCGATCGGTTGGATGTATCCAACCGATCTGGTGGGGGCTGAAAGATAGCAATCTTGGTCGTTTAACCCCCTGGATCACGCGTGACTCCTCCCGTTGCTCCGGGGACTTATGATATCTTCGTTATGTGTCCCCTACACGGGCAATCTCCTGCAAACACACAAAAACAAGGAGAAGTGAAAGAAAACTAAAAATACGAGAAAACGGATACGGGACGGCGGAAAATAACGGAAAAACACAAAAGAAGACGTGCGTGAATATATGAAATATAAACGCACGTCATTAAGATTGGGTTTTATGATGAAAATAATTTGATTAAGATGTCTCAATTAAACGGGTTGGTTTGGTTATGACTGATGGGATTATTATGATCTCGTCCCTGCAATCAACATCAACAAAAATAAAATTATATAATAAAACCTATAACAAATTATTATACC
This sequence comes from Scilla litardierei, assembly GCA_030789695.1. NCBI lineage: Eukaryota > Viridiplantae > Streptophyta > Magnoliopsida > Asparagales > Asparagaceae > Scilla > Scilla litardierei. The sequence continues at coordinate 340,051,993 of CM061142.1, read as the reverse complement.
AATTAAATACACACGAACTACGTATATAGGAAACAGGCCGTTACAGACCTTCACCACGAAGCAGGCGACCTACCTTGTCTGGAGTGTGACCTTGATATCTCCCTCTACAAATCGTCCTCTGACCATAGTTAGCCTCGTCATCCCCACTAAACTTGTAACCATCGTGTCCTTGGTTCCCCACATCAATACAAATTCATTATTAGCGGATTCAACCCTGTAACAGTTGGTGTCGTCTGTGGAAACTTAGGGTCACACCCATGTCTAACCCACACAGCTCGGTCCCAATCCTAACAGGGGTAAACATCCCATGGAGGACAAGCCACATCCTCTCGGAGGGACTTCCCTGGCAAATGTATCCCCTGAGGGGACAGCGGAGGCCATTCCTCAGCCTATGCTGTTCACCAAGGCTTTAAGTCCTTTACGAAGATGATGAATGATTGGGGCACAGGTGGGGCTAGGACATACATCGTCCCCCTACTCCCCTAAACGTGAGGCATAGCCTTCATCCCCAGATCGAAGAAGAAGCGGCCACCTGGCAGAGGGGGCTCAACGAAGAGATAGCAGCCCAGCAGAGATTTCTCGATGCAGAGATAGAGGCCGCTCATCAGAGGCGCCTCGAAAAAGAAGCTGATGTCCAACCGAGGCAGCTTGACAATGAAGCAGAGGCTGCCGCTGAACAGATGCGGATGGATAAAGAAATCGCACGATGACAGCTGCGATTCATCATCGCCGTACGAGAAAGGCTTCGGGAGGAGAGCCGTAGGGTCCCAGAGGTGTCACCTCTGAACCGATGGCATATGTGTGGCCCACCGCCAGTGGATATCTTGCCGCTCGTAGGGAACATCCGCAGGCCGGCCTGCTAATCTCCCAGGCGCGATGATCGCCGATGCCGAGGCCGCGATCGCAGCACGACTCCCCCAAGGCAGGGACGGGACGTTGCAGATCATCGAGGTGGCTCATCTGGTGACTCCAATGATGGAGGAGATGATCGAGGCGGCCAAGTCGACCCTGGAAGATTGCATGCGTGCCCTCTCAGGTCTCCTGCATGACCAACCTACCCAGAAGTGTCTAACCCCCTAGCCAGACGAGTGACCACGGCTCCGATACCTCATGGATTCAAGCTTCCTCAGCTAGAACTGTATGATGGTGCGGGCAACCCACTCGATCATATGCAACGGTACAGAGGGGCGATGAAGATTCAAGGCTCGGATGATCCGCTCCTGTACCGAGGCTTCCAAATGACTCTGAAGAAGTCAGCATTAGAGTGGTATAACGGCCTGCCTGCTCGCTCCATCGAGATCATCGACAACTTATCCCACAATTTCTACCAACAGTTCAGGGCGGGACACAGAAGGAAGAAACCATCGGACTATCTGTTTTAGATAGTCCAGAAAGAAGGGAAAATGATCAGAAAGTTCTTGCATCATTTCCAGGAGGAAAGGCTTAGCGTGGCAAGCTGTGGAGATGAGCTCGCCATGGTGGCCTTTGACGTGTGTTTATATTTCATATATTTGCGCACGTTTTCTTCCGTGTTTTTCCGTATTTTACCGCCGTCTTATATTCATTTTCTCGTGTTTTCTTGTTTTCTTTCAATTTTCCGTGTTTTCTTGTTTTCTTTCACTTTTCCGTGTTTTCTGTATTTTGCAGGAGTTTACTGGCATAAGGGACATAAAACGACGATATCGCAAGTCCCCGGAGCAACGGGAGAAGTCACGCGTGATCCAGGGGGTCAAACAACGATGATATCATCTTTCAGCCCCTCACCCGGTCGGTTGGTCATCTTCAACCGATCGGGTGATGCACGCGTGCACCACCCGAACGCAGCTTGGAGCTCACAAGAAGTCACCCGGTCGGTTCAGTGACCAGGTCAAAAGCCCAAAGTCTCTGGAATTCGAAGCTGATTGCCAACCGATCGGGTGACCTTCACCCGATCGGTTCACCTGTAGCTGAATTTCAAAAGCCAAGACACGGTCAGCTCAACCGGCCTCCTCACCCGACGGCACCAAGATCCAACCGGTCACATTCATATGTCAACCGACCAGTTCATCCTGACCGGGTGAAGTCCCGCATCTCGCTGCCAAAGTTTGGTTCTGATCACCCGACCGGTTGACTTGTCAACCGATCGGGTGATATCAATTTCTATATATATAACCCTAGGATTCCCAGAAACAGGAGTTGGTTATTTTTTACTGTTTTCTTCATTTTGTGACGGCAGTAATTTCCCAGTTTTTGAAAGTTTTCGGATCTTTGTGAAACTTTAGTATTATCTTAATTTCTTTACTACCATTGCATTTCTATTGTCGGATCATGATTTTTACGGTCGATTTCTGTTTAGATCGCTTTCTCCTAAATATGTGTGAGTAGTTCCCGAATCTGGGATTTTGGCGGAAACCCCTTCGTGGGTTCTCCCCGATGCATCCATAGGGTTAGGAAATCGATAGAGATTAGGAATCTAACGGTTATGCGGGGTGTTTCATTGTCATCGGCGGGAAAAAGACCGCCTTTGACCGTCGGGCCAAGGGGGAATAAACTTGGCGGTTGATTCCCTAGCCATAGCTCACGCCCTTAGCATAGACGCCGAATCCTAGCACGCGGGAGCGGCAGGATGAGATGTTGGGAGTTATCGTTGCGAGCTTAGTGCTCCCGGAGTCGATCAGTGTTAATGGACACAGGAGTGCCCACTGATCGAACCCGGGAAGTCCGGCGTATCATCCTGGGCACCGACCGGAATATCGGGCCCATGGGACGCCGGTACCACTTTCAGAGGCAACGTCTCACCATTAGACCCTAATTCTGATCGCTATCCTACCCGTAGGCCGTATCGGCGAGAATCGCACGATGGGGTGGAAACCAAAGTCCCGGGTTTTTCCTTCATATTGTCTTTACCTTGCATTCCATTTACTGTGACAAACCATTTACCCGATCCGGGCTAGCTCGCCCATGGGGTGAATTTGATCCTCTTTGACACAAGCACATCCACGCCTCCCTGAGTTCGACCCCCAAGCCACACTACAACACCGTGCGCTTGCGGTTACAAATATTTAATTCTCACGCCCCCGATCTTACAGTTGCACACATCGAGAACACGCAACAACAAAAAGCGGGGGGCGTCAAGCTTTATGGCGCTGTTGCTGGGGAGGCAACGTGCTTGTTATTTTTGGATTTCATGAACCCTAGTGTTTAGCTCTCATCCCTACCTCGCGATAATTTTCGCATTCTTCTTTTTCCTTTTTATATTCTTACTTCTATTTTTATTTTTATTTCTTATCTTATCTGTTTCTTTCCCACTTTTTGCTTCACGGGTGTTTGTTGTTTTTCATGCGCAGGAGTTCAAGAAGTCTCGATGACTTGATTCCCGTTGATCCAGAGATAAACGCCACCCTAAGGCGTTTGGCCGCCGAGAAGCGAAGAAGAGAGGACCCTGAAACCATGGGGGAGAACACCTCGCCTCACAAGTCCCTGCTGGAGTACTCGATGCCATCTATCGAGTCCACCTCCGCCATCCGTCCTCCAGCTATTACAGCCCAAAGCTTCGAGCTTAAGCCATCTTTGGTGACGTGGATCCAGCAGGATCAATTTTCGGGTGCACCCATGGAGAGCCCGATTGAGCATTTAGACTCCTTCTTGGAGAAATGTGACACCTTCCGGATAAACGGTGTCACAACTGAGGCGATCCGACTGAAGCTGTTCCCCTTCTCTCTGTAAGATAAGGCCAAGCTGTGGCTTAGGGGAAAGGACCCGAATACATTCAACACCTGGGAGAAGCTCTCAAATGCCTTCCTGACGAAATTCTTTCCTCCGGAGAAGACCATGAAGCTGAGGAGTGAGATATCCTCCTTTTCCTAGGCCAGCCACAAGTCCTTGCATGAAGCTTGGACGAGATACAAGGAGATGCAGCGAAGATGTCCCCACCATGAGCTCCTCAAGTGGCAGATCATAAATTTGTTCTACAATGGGTTGAGGGACGATTTAAAATCTTCCATGGACGCCGCGGCTGGGGGGTCCTTTATGTCGAGAAGCGAAGAAGATGCTGGACAGATTCTTGAAAATATGGCATCCAACAATGAGCGGTGGTGTGACGAGAGAGCCACACCTAGATCTGGAGGCATCCATAGGGTCGAGGACGTCGACAAATTATCCAGCAAGGTTGACTTGCTGTCGACCCAGATCTCCGCATTGATGGTAAGCGCCGGTGGCGCCGGTACACAACAGATTGCTACGGTGGAATCCGAAGTTTTTGGAGAATTTGACAGTGGTGACATCTCACCACCGTTGGATCAGGCGAGCGCATTATTTTACAATCATATGGGGAATGCGCCTTTTCCACCACGAACCAACTCCAACCCGGCCTACTCTCTAAACAACCGGAATCGTCCCAACCTTAGCTACCGAGCGACTTATCAACAGCCGACTCAGCAACAACAGCAGATATATCAGCTGGCTAGGCCTCAGCAGCAGTTTCAGCAGCAACAATTTCAGCAGCAACAACCTCCACAACAGTATCAACAGTATGCTCCTAGGAATCAGCATCCCACCCAGCAACAATACGACCAGCAGAGGGCCATTTCTCCGGTTGAGTCCCTCTTGACTCAATACATAGCCAACCAGGAGAAGATCAATCTGAAGCTGGAGATGGGACAAAGAGTCCTCACTGATCAGGTGACCCAGCTTGGGTTGCAAGTGGCGAACCTTCAGAGACCGCATAGTCTTTTACCGCCACAGCCTGAGGTGAACCCAAGGGGGGTAAATCGGACCTTGGCGCTCATGCATGAGCATGAGAACGTGTCCGCCATCGTTTTAAGGAGCAGAACACAAATTCCTACTAGAGTGCCACCCAGGGAACCGGAAGCACCACTGGCCGTTGAGTGGTCAATTGAAAAAGCTAATGACGACGGTGCCCCGTCGCCAAAAATTGTGGCTCCGGAGGGAGCCCCCGAAGAAGAGAAGAAGAAAGAAGAAGGGAATTTGAGGGTATTCAAGCCCGTTGTACCCTTTCCACAACGTCTGGCCCAAGCGAAAATCGACGAGAAGTATGGCAAATTTTTTGCCAAGGTCAAGGATTTAAGCCTTCAAATCCCCTTCCTAGAAGCTATTGAGACGATCCCCTCCTATGCAAAATTCTTGAAAGACTTGGTGACACGGGGATCTAGAAAAGAGAAGGTCGTGTTAACAGCGGAGTGCAGCGCCCTCATTCAGCGCGCAAATCCGCCCAAGCTCAAAGACCCAGGAAGTTTCTCCATCCCCTGTTCGATTGGGGAAGTGCGAATCCAGAGGGTGCTCGTCGATCTAGGTGCGAGCGTCAGTCTAACACCCCTGTCGTTATACAAGAGAATAGGGATGGGAGATTTGGAGCCCACTGGCATGACATTACAACTTGCTGACCGTTCGGTGAAGTATCCGGTGGGAGTAGTGGACGATCTCCCCGTTGATGTGAGTGGAGTACAAGTGCCGGTGGATTTTGTGGTGATGGACATGCCGGAAGATAAGCACACCCCTATTATACTTGGACAACCCTTTATGGCAACCGCCGGTGTTTTGATAGACGTGAAGAATGGGAAGCTTTCCCTCAATGTCGGCCAAGAAAGAGTCGAATTTGACTTAGGGTTGTCGATGAAACACCCAAATCCTCCGGATGATCCTAGTATCAATGTGCTGGAGAACGAAGAAGATAGAGCTGTTGAAACAAGTGCCTGGGAAGTACTCTCGAGGAATCCCCCCGACCACTTGGGGGACCTTGGAGAGCAAGTTGGCTCCCTGGAGAATGAAGTTGCTGATGAGGCGGACGCGCGACGTGTGACCCCTCTCGGATTCCCTAAGACTCCTCCTACGAGGAGAAAAGGGAAAGAACCCATGGACCTCACCGGTGATGAGGTCCGGATCCTGAAAAAGATGGCGGTAGACGTCAATTTGAGGGAGAAGCCCCCGGATCCTGTCGACAATGGGAGGGTAGTTGAGCGAATCTTCTTATAGTCGTCGACTACACCAAAAGCCACAAACTCTGGAGCTGAAGAGATGCCGGACTTTGGGCATCACCCGTATCGTCCGCCTTGAACATCATCAACGGGCGTCGAGCTAACGACGTTAAACAAAAGCGCTTCATGGGAGGCAACCCATGCTCTAAACCCTTTGTTTCACTTTTTAGGAATTTTTCTTAATTTTATTTTATCTATTTTTATAAATAAATCCTGCCGCGACAACTTCCGTGGAGGAACTTAGGTGATTTGTGGGTTTTTGCAGAAAACAAGGCCCCAACCGATCGGGTGATAACTCACCCGATCGGTTGGGATGTATCAGCTAACAGCCATATTGGTAACCCAGCGAACCGATCGGGTGAAGCTAGCCGAGACCAGGTGAGAGACCGGGTAAACTGGGGTAAACTCTCGGGAATTTTTGGGGAATGATCAACCGACCGGGTGGTACGTAGAGAGATCGGGTGACAGACCGGGTGGTGCTGTAGCAAACTTTCGAGAAAATCTATGGAGCGGCCAACCGATCGGGTGAGTTATCACCTGACCGGTTCGCCTGTAGCATTTCTTCCTGCAACAATTTCGACCTAACGGTCAACCGATCGGGTGACTTTTCACCCGATCGGTTCGACTTAAAATCCTATATATATACCGCCCTCCGCCCATTCGTTTCGCCCTCGCCAGTTTCGAAATTCCTATTGACGTTTCGCCTTCTCCGCTTTCTCCTGGCCTCGTTCTTCCCCTTAATCAACCCAAATCGATCTCCCCCCTCTCCCTACCCATCTCCCCATCGATATCTCCCCATCTCCCTCGATTTCACCCGCACACAAAACCTCAACTTTCACCTACCCCCCCCCACCCCATTTTTGAAACTTGCTGGAAGAATTCGCCGCGGCTTCACACGTGCTCCGGTTATGATGCATTGAAGAATCTACGAGCAGCGATCTTCATCTCAATTGGGTAATCTCACTCCTAAGCTCAATTCTTATTTTGCCCTAGAATTTCATTTTGCTCGTCTATCGTGTTTGTTGAATATTGGACTCCCCGGATTTGGTTTTGGATGATGAGCAAACATAAATAATTCATGAACTAACAATTTGTGAGCGCAGTATTAGAGATCGTCGCCAAATTCACGAGAACAATCAAAGCGACATCTCAACACTTCTAAAAGCTCGTATTCATTGCCTAAAGCTTCGTTGAAGCTCTTGCGCCGTTTTGGAAGTCATGAAGAATTAATTGAAGCTCTCGAAGACCGTTCTTTAAGGTTTTATTTATAGTCTTTTAGCTTCGATCTATAGAATGTTAAGCCTTGAGTTTATCTTACGTTTCTATCTTCATAACGCTCATATCGTAGCTCTAGGATCTTAGTACAAGTTCATTCTAACTTCCTCGAAGCGTCGCGCTTCGATTCGGACTTGTTTGTGCATGTTAGTTGGTACAAGAAGAAGTACTGACCGACTAGATGGTGATCTAGTCGGTCAGCAACTATTCTTGGACCGACTAGTTTGCTTCCTTAATTTCTTGCACCTTACTGTTTACAGTTAGTCGGTCTACGTTGACTCACCGACCGACTAGTTTGTGAACTAGTCGGTCAGTGATGCTTCTTTGACCGACTAGTTGTGACTTACTGTTCATACTAAATTTCTCCTAAGCTACTGTTTATCGTTAGTCGGTCTAAGAACGTTTGGTGACCGACTAGTTGACAATCTAGTCGGTCAACTTTTGTTCTTAGACCGACTAAGTCAATTTGTATTTAGACTATTTCACTTTGCCTCTTAGTCGGTCTACGTTCACTGACTGACCGACTAGTTGTGAAACTAGTCGGTCAGAATGTCTTCTTGGACCGACTAGATTTCTAGGTCTGAATTTCTATCTCTTCTCAGTTCCTCACTTAGTCGGTCCATGTTATTTGACTGACCGACTAGTTGATGAACTAGTCGGTCAGTGGTTGTTCTTTGACTGACTAGTTTCCTCAGATTTCTATCCGTTGGGAATTGACCTAACTTGTTTTTATGGGACCCTATAAATACGAACCTAGGTCATTTCTCTCTAGGTTAGAGCTGCCATTAAGAGATTCATTGAGATAGAAAGAGATAGCCATTCACACTCATTTCTAAAGCTCTCTTCCTCACAAGCAACCCATTCTCTCACATTCTAGATCTAGAATCCATATTGAGCGAAGCTTGTTCTTGGGTGAGCTCTTCAAGCTATTGCTTGATTCAAGTCTCCAAATCACTCCTAGGCACCTATTGCTGGTCATTTCCTTGGTGCTAGGTCTTGGTGACTTCATCTCCCTCAAATCCTTCCTTTCACCTATTTGGTAAGAAAAACTCAAGGTATAGGATTTTGTGGTAAGATTGTTTATTTCAATATAAACTCTTTTATATTGCTTATTGATTCTCTCGGTTATGAGAGAAGGTTGTGATCCCGGGTTGTGGGATTCACTATTGCCATTGCATGTATGATTTGATCTTGTGAAGGTTTTTCACAAGATATTCATAGTGGAAATCTTGGGTTAGGGTTTCTAACCTAAGTATCCGGAGGGGATCCGGGTGGTTGGGACGTAGGATCACCGGGAACAAGTCGGGGAGACTTGGGTGGATCCGAACCCATTAAAATCCTCACGCACACACGTGTTCCCACACATGCATATTGTTGGATATGGAAGACGTTAGTACACCCTTGTGGGGGATGTACCCCTTGTGGGGGATGTACGAGGGAATACGGACCTCGAACGTCGCGTACACGAAGTCATGCGCAAAGGGAATATGTTCCCTTTCGGAGAGGATCTCTAGATTGATGGGAAAGTCGCATTATATGTGCATAAGTGCATGCGACATATGGCAAATAAAGGGGTAATATCTTAAGCTTATATTGTACCATGCATGTGGTACAACTTAAGCTTATAATGTGCCATGTACGATGGTACACCTTAGTTAAATTGTTCCAAAGGAACAATTTACCCTAAAATAACTACCTTTGGGGCTATAAATAAGACCCAAGGGTTAGCCATTTTGCTTACACTTTTGCATGGCATTCATGCATGCATCTTCATTCTAGCGAAGCTCTGCAGAAATACTTCCTCTCCCTTTATCCAAGTTCTTAATCTAAAAGTAGAGATTTAGATTGTGGATTTAGTAGCCTTACTCCGTTCGTGAGAAGACTCGATCCGTCGTGGCGAATCCGAAGGCGAAGTTCGTAGACTACCGTGCTGCATACGCAAGCGTAAGTCTCAACTTCATTTATCGATCCTAACTCTGTTTTGACAGGATCCAACATTGGTATCAAAGCCATACGGGTTCGCCCCGGAGAAACTATGAACGAGTCGTTGTCTTTTTCACGGATGGGTATCCTACCATTACGGATATGGTAGGAACGCTTCGTGACGGAGAGAACGCAGCGGTTGTTCTTTTCACGTTAGGGTCTTCTGTCATTACGGATATGGCAGGAACTCTCCGTGACGGGAAGAACCGACCGTTCATATCGTCAAACTCGCTCTCTTCATGGATGCTGAGTCTCCATTCATAGGGAATGGGCGCTCTCTTCATGTGGAGCGCGTAGTTTACGAATTTTTGAAGTGGGTTCATTTTTTGGCACACGGCCATTGGAGGACAACTACTTCCTCGACGAACGGGTGCTTCACCGGAGAAGAAGGTGGTGGTTATTCCCATCGGGGAAGATGAATTTTTTGTGTGCATGTGCACCATGGCCAAATGGGTTATGAAAGCCATGCACCCCCCTCCCCATGCGGAGGGGGTTGGCTACGGCCAATAACCACCACGGCAACCCCCTCCGGCGGGGGTGTGTGGCCACCCATGAAAGGGGAAACCGGACATGGCCAAAGGGCCATGGCCGGTCAAGGCAAAAATGCCATGGCCGGGCCATGGCCGGCCGGCCTTGGCCGGCCTTGGCCATGGCCGGCCACGGCCAAGGCCAGAAGGCCCTGGCCGCGGCCAGGCCAGGGCCTGGCCTCCCTGGCCGAGGCCAGGGCAGAGGCCAGGGCAGCGCCCTGGCCTCAGGCCAGGGCCCGGCCGCCCTGGCCGAGGCCAGGGCAGAGGCCCTGGCCCCGGCCAGGGCCCGGCCACCCTGGCAGAGGCCAGGGCAGCGCCCTGGCCTCAGGCCAGGGCCCGGCCGCCCTGGCAGAGGCCAGGGCAGAGGCCAGGGCAGCGCCCTGGCCTCAGGCCAGGGTCCGGCCGCCCTGGCTGAGGCCAGGGCAGGGGCCCTGGCCCCGGCCAGGGGCCTCTGGCCTAGGCCAGGCCAGGCAGAGGCCTGGCCGGCCTCTGGCCGAGGCCAGGCCAGCGGCCAGGCCGGCCCTGGCAGTGGCCAGGGCTACCGCAGGCTGTCTCTGGCAGCGATCAGGGCCTGGCCGGGGGCCGGACTGATCGGCACTGGCCGAGAGTGATGCAGACCAATTTCGGCAAAAGGCCTTGGTCGAACATGAACGTGCCGACTAGCCCATACGGGGCCAAACGACAGTCGTCTGCGCCAAAATTCTCTCATACGGAGGGAAACGCCTGGATCCATACAGGAGCCCGCGACGATAGTTTGCAGAAAAATCCCAAAAGGGGGAACCGACCTTGACACGGCTACGGCTCATTCCCGACAAATGGTCAGGAAATGCCGAATATTTCACTAGTATCATAAGGGTACTAAGTTGAAATATAATTTTTTGAAAAATACGTTTTCATACGTTTTGAAAAATACGTTTTCAAAAACGATTTTCCGCTACGAAGTACTATAAGAGTACTAACTTTTGATAAAGTGATGGGGAAATATTGAAAGTTACTCTAGATGGTGATTGGAAACGTAGTGACCTTTTCGATTCTAGAGTAATATTTTTCAATATTTTTCGAAAGTAACTTATCAAATGTAATAATATCATTCCAAGTGGGATTTTTTTTTCAAGTGGGAGTGATATTAAACTAGTCTGAAATTTCACATTCGATTGATTCAGTATCTCAATGGATCATGATTCGACCAGTGGTCTTTTGGACTAGTTTGTGGGACACCTCAGTCAGTCTGGGGGTAGTGAACCATGACTTAGCCATTTCCCTGGTCGGTCCGCTGGCTGAGACTAATGAATCATGAAAATGTATGATGACTATGTATATAAGAAATTTATGCAATGATTTTTGATCGAACCTTTGGTTTTTATGTCTTTTTGCAGCATTTTAAAAGTAAAATGTCTTCCGCTTCAAAGAATATCGTCGCTGAGTTAAACAAAGGTGAAAAACTCAACGGCGATAATTACAAACTTTGGTCCATTAAGATACAATACGTTCTAGAGGAGCAAGAAGTGCTCGAAACTCTAAAGAACGTTATGATTGAACCAGAGTTGGGCACTACGGTCCAACACCGAAGAGACAAGGAAGCTTTTGATGCTTGGTCTCGGAAGAATAAGATAGCGCGCATTACGTTATTAAGCAGTATGGCTGATGACATAATGCGCATCTTCCGAGAACATGACCTAGCCATGGACATATGGTCCAAGCTAGAGGAGAAGTTCGGTGGCACATCGGTGTCCAAACTTCGCTCCTTAAATATAAAGTTCGATACATATAAGAAACGTCCAGATCATTCCATGGGGAAACATCTGCGACATATGGCGAACCTTATCTCGGAGTTAAAGGACGCAGGTCATGTGCTCACTGATGAGCAACAAATCCAAGCAGTCATACGTTCCCTACCAAATGGGTGGGATCAAATGAAGATGCATCTCACTCACAATGAGAGCATCAAGACCTTCAGCGATGTTTCCAAGCACCTCGAATTAGAGGAAGAGCGGCTTGCGGCTGCCAAACCAAGTGCAGAAGTGCACATGGTTGCTAGTTCCTCACACGGGGGAAAGAAACGGAAAAATCGTTCGAAATTCACTAATGAACGTAATAAGCAACCTGAGTCTACCAAGAAACCCAATATAAGGGTGGGCACAAGAAATGGCACATGAAGAAAGACTTGAAGAGGATCAAGTGCTTCAAGTGCAACAAGCTCGGTCACTATGCTCGTTCGTGTACGAGTGGAGGGGACGAGGTAACTTGTAAATATACTAGTTACATATGTGTTTCTAGTTCGATATTTCTTGTGGAATCTAATCCGTTTTGGATAATTGATTCAGGTGCCACCGACCACATAGCAAGGGACAGACGGTCCTTCGTGGAGTATCACCGGATACCCCAAGGAACGAAGTGGATCTATGTAGGAAACAACACACGTGTTGAAGTGAAAGGCGTTGGGACTTGCAAGCTAGTCTTGGACAACGGCCGCACTCTCCTACTTCATGATGTCCTCTTCGCTCCAGATATTCGAAGGAATATAATTTCTGTGGTTGTATTAATGGGTCTTGGCTATAACTGGTTTTTTCATGATTGTAATGTGGACTTAAGTTGTAATAATACTCTTATTGGTACTGGGTTTGTATTTAAAGGATTTATTGTAATGAGTACAATGTATGATTCCTCATGTAATGAAAATTTCCTTATTGCAAATTCTAAGACTTATGAGTCTGATGTGAATTGTTGGCATGCAAGGCTTGGTCATATTGGACCAACGCGTATGGATAGACTTGCCAAACGTGGCCTTCTATCCAATGTTTCAAAGGTTGAAATGTCGACCTGTGAACATTGCCTTGTGGGGAAATCTTGTCGCAAGCCGTTTGAAACTGGCACAAGGGCCGAGGTTCCATTACAGCTTATCCATTCGGACATATGTGGTCCGATGAATGTCAAGACAAGACGCGGAAAGTCCTATTTCATCGCTTTTATTGATGATTTCACCCGATTCGGACATATCTATTTGATATCCCACAAAAGTGAAGCTTTGGCTTGCTTTAAAAACTATATGAGTTTAGTGGAGAATCAATTAGATCGCAAGATTAAGGTCTTGCGAACCGATAGGGGCGGTGAATATCAATCAATAAGTTTTAAGGAACTTTGTGATGAAAAAGGCATAGTACATCAGGTAACTATGCCTTATACTCCTCAACAAAACGGTGTTGCAGAAAGGAGAAATAGGACTTTAATGGAAATGGTCCGTTCAATGATGGCGCAAGCTAACTTGCCAATCACCTTTTGGGGTGATGCATTATTGACGGCCACTTTCATTTTAAACCGTGTACCCTCGAAATCAGTTAGCTCCACTCCTTATGAGTTGTGGAACCAAAGGTCTCCTGACTTAAACATTTTGAAACCTTGGGGTTGTGCATCCTACGCACATATTTCCTCCCATAAGTATGGCAAACTTGGGCCAAGGGGAAGGAAATGTATCTTTATACGATACGCAGAAAACTCCAAAGGTTATGTTTTTGTTAGTCAGGAAGACAATGGTGGGCTAATTGAGTTTGAGTCGAGGGATGTCACTTTCGTGGAAAACGAGTTTCCAAGACAGGGCGAGATAAGTCAGGACTTATCTCTATTTGAGATTTATGATCAAGAAGGATTACCTCATTCGAGTGGGAGAATTCTTGGTGAAAATGAAAATACGTTTCAACCTTCATCAATGGATTATACGAATGACGATTATCCTATTCCATACGGGAATAATGATCCAAGTGGGAGCAATTCTAACGACATTCCAAGTGGGAGTGATATTAGAATTGATCTAAATTCAAGTCAACAAGGACTTGAAGAATCTCAAATACGACGTAGTAGTCGTACAAGGTTGGCTCCTCTAAGATTTGAGGATGAATTTCCGCAAACCTTTATGACTTTACTACAAGAAGATGACGAGCCTGCTACTTTCAAACAGGCCGTATCTTGCCCTGCTAAAGACAAATGGATGGAAGCGATGCAAGAGGAGTTAGAATCCATGAAAGTTAACCAAGTCTGGGACTTAGTTGACTTACCCAGAGGACGTAGAGCTATTGGGAACAAATGGGTTCTCAAGATCAAGCATAAGGTTGATGGCTCTATTGACAGATATAAAGCTCGCCTTGTCGCGAAAGGTTTTACGCAACAGGAAGGGATAGACTACGAAGAGACTTTCTCACCTGTTGTTCGTTTTACCTCAATTCGCCTGATTCTGGCAATGGTAGCTTGCTTAGACCTCGAATTACATCAAATGGATGTAAAGACTGCCTTTCTCAATGGAGAATTGGACGAGGAGATCTATATGGAACAACCAACAGGGTTTGCAAAAGAAGGAAATGAACATAAGGTTTGTAAACTTCTTAAATCCATATATGGTCTTAAACAATCCTCGAGGCAATGGTATATACGATTTCATGAGGTTGTCTTATCAAATGGATTTTCCATGCTTGATGAAGATAACTGTGTATATATCAAGAGGAATAAGAACAAGTATGTTATTATGTCTCTATATGTAGATGACATTTTAATAGCCGGAAATGACAAGGGCTTTGTGATGGATATCAAGGCTTGGCTTTCATCAGTTTTTGAGATGAAAGACATGGGAGAAGCCGCATATATCCTTGGAGTTAAGATTTCAAGAAATCGTTCAAAGAAACTTCTTTCTCTTTCACAGGAGACTTATATAAAGAAGGTTCTAGAACGTTTTAATATGCAGGACTGCAAGTCCATTGATACTCCAATAAGCAAGTGCGACAATTTATGTCTGAAATCATGTCCGAAGAACCAAAAAGAGAAGGAGATTATGGAAAAAGTTCCCTATTCCAGTGCAGTTGGTAGTCTAATGTACGCTATGATGTGTACAAGATCGGACATCTGTTTTACCGTTGGAATGGTAAGTCGTTACCAATCCAACCCAGGGCAAGTACACTGGAAAGTGGTTAAGAGGATAATGCGGTATCTCAAAGGAACTGCAGACTTTGCTTTCTGCTATCAAGGAGATGCCTTGAGGCTCGAAGGCTACACTGATGCTGATTGGGCGGGTGATCTCGATGAGCGACGATCGACCTCAGGATATGTTTTTTTACTCGGATCTGGTGCAATATCCTGGAGTAGCAAGAAACAATCCTGCATCGCACTTTCAACCATGGAAGCCGAGTTTGTAGCATTTAGCATGGCAGTTCAAGAGGCTGTTTGGCTTAGGAAGTTCTTAGACAGGCTAATTAATGCAAGTGACTCAGGTGATGTACCTATACACAGCGACAGTCAAGCATCTATAGCCTATGTCAAAGATCCGAAATTCCATTGTAAGACCAAACACATAGATATCCGCTACAAATTTGCAAAAGACTATGATAAGACCAAGAAGGTAGACATAAGGTACATATCTACGCATGAGATGATAGCGGATCCGCTTACGAAGGCGATCCCCAGAGATGTGTTTTACAAACACTTATCATCTCAAGGATTGCGTAAGAGCTGAGTTGTACCAATGTAAATTCCCATGTCTGTAAATGATCAAAATTAATAAAAGAATAAGTTCTTTTTCCAACATTGCATATGAATTTCTTAAGAAATGTTTGTGTACATTTTTGAAATCTCAGCTGAATTGTGTGTATGTCGGACAGATTAAGGTTGGCTCTCTCACATGAGCAACCACCTTATCTTATCAGATGGATAAGATAGAGATGAGACTAGTTTAAATTCAAAATCATTAGACGAATGATTTAGAGTCATGACTTTAACAAGATAGTCGAATGAAAGATCTGCATCATATGGATGCTTACAAAAGATCTGAGATCTGTATCACAAGGATATAAAGATCTCATTGGGTTTTTTTAAAATCTTATCTGTCTTATGCAGGATGAGAGTCCGGGAATATTTCATGGGTAGTAAGGGGACTCAAAAGATAGGCACTGTGGTGTCTGATCTTTCATCCGTACAACATCATTAAGACATACTCTCCCTGGGAAAGGAGTGATGTTGTAATACGTGTTCATACCACGTATGCATTTCGACCACTGAGTTAGTAGCAATAGTGTTTGCTATTATGTGAGACTCAAAGGCCATACGGGTCTTAACTCTTACCCTCAAGGACTCCAATTGGCTCCTTTAGATTTGACGAGATGATCGCTATCTTAGCGTGTTACTTATGGGCTATGATAATTCGGCTCGGCGGGGCACGTTAGAAAAGCGAGTCTAGTCAAGATCAGAAGGTTCGCAAGAAGAGGAAGATTGTTTTCAAATTCACATTTGGACTTTAATGATTCAAAGCTGGCCAGTCAATTGTAATCCAGATGGGATTCAATTGTTGAATATAAAGTATAAGAAATGTGAAGAAATAATCTAGGGTAAAGCATGCGTTGAACTACTCAACTTTGCACCTTCGAGGTCGTTGTGTATCTCTAACAAGTGCACAACAACAAACTCTACGCGCATGACGGTCGCACGGTCTATTTCTCGGTATGATAGATGAAAGAACTAAGAGAAAGACGTTCTCTTACAATCCCCTCAAGTGTGAGTGGGAGATGTTGGATATGGAAGACGTTAGTACACCCTTGTGGGGGATGTACCCCTTGTGGGGGATGTACGAGGGAATACGGACCTCGAACGTCGCGTACACGAAGTCGTGCGCAAAGGGAATATGTTCCCTTTCGGAGAGGATCTCTAGATTGATGGGAAAGTCTCATTATATGTGCATAAGTGCATGCGACATATGGCAAATAAAGGGGTAATATCTTAAGCTTATATTGTACCATGCATGTGGTTCAACTTAAGCTTATAATATGCCATGTACGATGGTACACCTTAGTTAAATTGTTCCAAAGGAACAATTTACCCTAAAATAACTACCTTGGGGGCTATAAATAAGACCCAAGGGTTAGCCATTTTGCTTACACTTTTGCATGGCATTCATGCATGCATCTTCATTCTAGCGAAGCTCTGCCGAAATACTTCCTCTCCCTTTATCCAAGTTCTTAATCTAAAAGTAGAGATTTAGATTGTGGATTTAGTAGCCTTACTCCGTTCGTGAGAAGACTCGATCCGTCGTGGCGAATCCGAAGGCGAAGTTCGTAGACTACCGTGATGCATACGCAAGCCTAAGTCTCAACTTCATTTATCGATCATAACTCTGTTTTGACAGGATCCAACACATATGTTCACTCACCTCATCATATGAATAATTCTCGTCGTGCACCATTCCATCATGTTCCGTATGCATATCCACAACATGCATCACGTAGAAATCAACGTCGCATGCATGCACCCAATAGGATGATGGCTCCCAAAATTTTCACTATTTGGAGCCCAAAGGACACAAGCATGGATGAAAAACAAGTGTATATGAATGCTTATTTTTCGGATGTTGTGCATAGTAGAAATTATGTGGGGAAGTCTAAGTCCAATTGGACTTGGCTTCCAAAGGTCTAACCTTTGAGGACCCAATGACCTTGGGTACCATGATATGAAATTTCTATCTTTAGGTACTCAAGGAAAAGAAAAAGAAAAGGAGCAACAAATTTAAATTTAGCTCCAAAGGGAATTGGATACTCGATAGCGGGTGTTCAAAACACATGACGGGTGACGCTCAATTGCTCTCCGGAGTAGTTCCCATTGCAAATGGAAACCGCGTCGTATTTGGAGGCAATGAGAGCGGAACCATCGTCGGTGTTGGTAAAGTGGGTAACCCATCTAAACCCTTAATTAGTGATGTTTATCTAGTTGATGGTTTAAATCATAATCTTATTTCAATAAGCCAACTTTGTGACAAAGGTTACAAAGTTAGCTTTACGAAAGGATTGTGTCATATTTCAAATGATGATAATAAATTATTATTTTCCGGCACACGCCATAAAGATATTTATATTTTGGATCTTCCTAAGTCATATGAACAATGTCTCGTTGCCAACACAAGTGAACAACACTTATGGCATCGACACTTTGGACATGTGAACTTTGGAACACTTTATAAGCTTTCAAAATTAAATTCCATTAAAGGTTTTCCGAAGCTCGTTTTTGAAAAGAAAAGTTTTTGTGATTCTTGTCAACGTGGCAAGCTTCCTAAATCTTCATTTAAACCTAAGAAAAGCATTTCTACTAAACGGCCACTAGAGCTATTGCATCTAGATCTATTTGGGCCAACTAGAGTTGCTTCCTTAGGAAATGCAAGATATGGACTTGTCATCGTCGATGATTATTCTAGATTTACATGGGTATTTTTCTTATGTAATAAAAATGAAGCTTTTGAAAACTTCACAATATTTGTGAAGAAAGTACAAAATCTCATCAGAACCACCATTGTCACTATTCGTAGTGATCATGGGGGTGAATTTGAGAATGAGTCTTTCTCAAATTTTTGTGATGATCTTGGAATTACTCACACGTTTTCTTTCCCTCGTGCACCTCCTCAAAATGGTGTTGTTGAGAGGAAGAATAGAACGCTTGTGGAATGTGCTCGTACTATGCTCGAAGATAGTCAACTTGGTTATCAATTTTGGGCGGAAGCGGTACACACCGCTTGTTATGTGTTTAATAGAATACTTTTGAGGCCCGGCACCAAACAAACTTGCTATGAATTGTTGTTTGGTAGATTGCCTCAAGTTAAACATTTTCGTGTTTTCGACGCAAAATGTTTTATTAAAAACACATATGATAATTTGGACAAGTTTGATCCGAGATCGGATGAGGGGATATTTGTTGGGTATTCCTCACGTAGTAAAGCCTACCGGATATACAACAAAAGATCCTCTACGATCGAGGAATCACTACATGTCTCTTTTAATGAGAATTTTACTACTCCTAGAATTTCAAATGATGATGACTCTATGGATGTTTTATGTGATTCGTTTGAAAATTCTAAGTCTATTGATTCAATTGATTCTATTGATACTAACCCGACTAATGAAGTTGTTGAGAATGTTCCTCGTGATCAAGGTATTCCCAAGCGGCTTCATACCGTTCGCGACCATCCCCATGAGCAAGTCATTGGCAATATTCATGATAGTGTCAAGACGAGATCTCAAGTCCACCACTTCGCCAATTGTGCCTTTGCCTCATCGATAGAGCCAAAGAATATAGTTGCAGCATGCGAAGATAGTGCTTGGATCCTTGCCATGGAGGAGGAACTCATTCAATTCGAGAGGAATGAGGTATGGGAGCTTGTTCCTTTGCCATCGAAGAACCACACCGTCATAGGGACAAAGTGGATCTTCAAGAACAAAACCGACGAAAACCAAGTCGTCGTCCGGAACAAAGCTCGGTTAGTTGCTCAAGGCTATCGCCAAGAGGAAGGTATCGATTTCGAAGAATCCTTCGCTCCGGTAGCTAGATTAGAATCAATTAGACTATTATTGTCTTATGCATGCCATAAAAATTTTAAGTTATTTCAAATGGATGTTAAAAGTGCATTTTTAAACGGAGATGTTTTTGAGGAAGTTTACGTTTCTCAACCTCCGGGCTTCATAAATGAAAAATTTCCAAATCATGTTTTTAAACTAAAGAAAGCTCTTTATGGTTTGAGACAAGCTCCTCGAGCTTGGTATGATCGCCTAAAGAATTTTCTTTTGGATTTGAATTTTAAAATGGGCGAAGCCGATTCTACACTTTTTGTTAAGCATGCGAATAATGATATTTTATTAGTTCAAATTTATGTTGATGATATCATTTTCGGTGCTACTAACTTCACTCTTTGCGAAGAGTTTTCTAATGTTATGAAGGAACAATTTGAGATGAGCCACATGGGCTAACTCAAATATTTCTTAGGTCTCCAAATTCGCCAATTGAACGATGCAATCTTCATCCACCAAATGAAGTATACAGTGGAGTTGCTTAAACGATTTGGAATGGAGAGTGCTTTCGGGAAAAAGACTCCAATGAGCACGACTACGCATCTTGACAAGGATACGGGCGGTAAGGATGTAGACATTCATCTATATCGAGGTATGATAGGTAGTTTACTTTATCTTACCGCAAGTAGGCCCGATATTATGTTTGCCGTATGCATATGTGCTCGTTATCAGTCTCAACCTAAGGAGTCTCACTTAGTAGCGGTTAAACGTATTTTTCGCTATCTAAGTTACACTTTAGATTTTGGATTACTTTATCCGAAATCTAGCACATATGAGTTAGTCTCATATAGTGACGCTGATTATGCGGGATGCAAATCTGACAGGAAAAGTACTAGTGGCACTTGCCATTTTCTAGGAAATTCTCTTGTCTCTTGGTTTTCCAAGAAGAAAAATTCAGTATCACTTTCAACCACCGAGGCGGAATATATTGCCGCCGGTGCCGCTTGTGCCCAGGTTCTTTGGATGAGACACACACTGAAGGATTTTGGTATTCATTGTGATACTAGCCCTATCATGGTGGATAACCAAAGTGCTATTTGTCTTTCAAAGAATCTGGTGCACCATTCCCGATCAAAACACATAGATGTCCGACACCACTTTTTAGATGATCATGTTGCTAAAAAAGACATCATTTTAGTGTACGTTGAAACCCAAAAGCAAATCACCGATATTTTCACGAAACCCCTAAAGGAGGACTCCTTTGTGCGGTTGCGTCGAGAATTGGGGATTATGGGTGAATCCGAGATATAGGATTCATGTTTCATTCAATTGTCTTGCATGCTCTTCGATTTCGCGATATTTCGTTCATGCTAGATTTATTGAATTTATGGGGATTTTATGTGATATGTTTGAATTTGTGCTCGAATTCGTATTTGAATGTCGTATTTAAGATTTCGACGTTTTATGGGGTAATTTAGATGACTAATGAGAGTGTTAAGATGTTTCATCCAAGTCGTTTATGAAGAGAACTCATTTATCAACTTTTGGACTCTTCTAGTCGGTTTCAGTTCATTAGCCAACCGACTAGATACTCATCTAGTCGGTCAGCTAGTGAACTCAGACCGACAAGATCAAGCTTTTAACTTTCTCCTGTCATTGACTTCTTTTAGTCGGTCACAGTACACTTACCGACCGACTAGATTGAAAACTAGTCGGTCAGTGAGTATACTGCGACCGACTAACTCTAGCCCTAAAACTTTTTGTTGGCCTCTGTTTCGACTTAGTCTGTTCAAGCTCATTGACCGACCGACTAGATCGTAATCTAGTCGGTCAGTGTTTGAACTGTGACCGACTAAGTGTGTTAGGGCAAACGTGTCTTTTCGCATTCCCGACCGACTTAATCCTATTCTAACCGGCTACTCTTCATTTTAGTCGGTCTTCTTTCCAACTCCAGCCCGAAAAACCCCAAAACCCCATCGAGACCTTTCGACTTCCGACGTCTTTCCGGCCATTTTTCCGGCCATCCCCGCCGTCCGCCGTCCGTCGACCCTCTCTCCTAGGTATAACCCCCCTCCTAGATCTCATTTTCCATTCCTAGGGTTTGATCTCTATCGTGTTTTCACTTTCTAGGTGAACTAGGGTTTCAGATTTTGTCATTCTTAGGGCTTGTGTGTTAGGATCTAGTGTTTGAGCTAGGGTGTTTGATCTTATCCCGTCATTTGGTTGTGCTCGTTGTGCCGAGATCATGGCACGAACGAGGATCCTGATTTCATCTTCCGGGGCATCCCCTATGACCGTAGAGGGTGCTACCGTTTCGACCCCTCCCAAGCGTAGGGCTAAGACCACACGTCCCCCCTCTTCGTCTTCGACTCCGTTGAAGAGGAATAGGACATCTAAGCCTAAACCTACCGGCCAATCGTCCAAGCCCAAGCCCAAGCCTAAAAAGTTCCGTGCACCTACTCCTCCCGGTGAGCGTTCGGGTAGTGACTCCGAGGATTATACCGATGAGGAATACACCCCTGAACATCCCGAGAAGGCACCCAATCCACCTCCTCCTCCTCCACCTCCTCCGAAGTCCCGTAAGGCTAAGGGTAAAGCTCCTATGCCAGTCGGCGGTGTAGACATATCGTTGTGCCGCGATGACCCTCAGTGTCTCGCAGCGTACAACCGTATAGAGCACTTCCCACTGCTGTTAGAGCATTACGTTCAGTTTTCTGATTTCCTTGGCCTTGCTGATCTTCTCTCCTATAGTGGCCTCTTGGACTACCTTCGATTTGACGCTAAGGCGAACCCTAGACCATATCCTCGCCTGGTCAAATTATTCTATGCCAATCGTGTTCGGGGCCAGTACGACGAGTCTCACTCCATCGAGACTTCTGTTTTGGGGACTCCTATAGTCCTCACGGCAGAAATCTTGGGGGAGCTGATAGGTTGCTTGTCGTGTGGCCTCCTCCCTTCTGACATCTCAGTTGACGATATCTCCTCCTTAGATCAGCGGACCCTAGGCAAAATCTTTCAGGTTATTCCCCCAGCTTTCATAGGAGTACCTTCGAAATCATTCAAGCCGAATGCTTGGGTGATTAACCTGATCTTGAAATCATGCCTTCTTCCCAAGTATGGATCTTCATCTCTTCCATCTCAGCCGTTTTTGAAACTGATCTACGCTCTGTTTATGGGTAGCGAGATTAATTGGGCTCGCATTATACTCGATAAGATGGACTCTTTCGAGTGTATTCGCAAGACCAATAAATCTACGCATATCCCATATCCATGTCTGTTGACCTTGGTATTTCGTCGTTTCGGTGTTCCCCTCCCTCCTGATGATGAGCGTCCCTTGGGTCCTCCTCTGAACGCGACGGCCGTTAAGAAATCTCTTGCGGCACTTCGTCACGTGCAGAGGTCGACCACATCTGCTTCCCGGGCCACTCCCTCAGCTGCTGCTGCCCCCACTCCTTCTGCCACATTAGATGATGTCGTACGCCTTCTTCGTCGGCACGAGTCGCGTTTGGCTCGTACCGAGGAGGTCGTCTACCGTATGGCTCATATGATGGGCATTGTGCTTCCTCCTTCCGTTTCTGAGGCCGAGGAGATGGACGATGAGGATATTGACGATCTTGTCACTTCCTTGGCTCGTGGCGATGAGGCCACTGCTGCTGCTGCTACTACCACATCTGCTCCTGGAGTTGGCACCACTTCCGGTGCTCCAGAGACTTCTGCACCAGTAGTTCAGACTTCTGAGGCTGCTGCTGCTCCTGCTGATGTGCCTGCTCCTATCTTACCTGCTGATACTCCTGTTGAGACCCCAGCCGTTGAGCCTACTGTCGATGTCTCCACACCTGCCCCGACGATCCCGTCTGTTGACACGCCTCTCCTCCCCGCAGAGCCTGAGTCCACTCCATCGACTGGACCCACGGAGACTGCAGATCCAGCCACTCCCTCGTAATCGTCAGTTTCGAGGACTCTCCACTGCTCTTTGGATGATATACCTGTTTGAGAGTGTTTTGGGTTAGGATGGGATGGAGTTTGGGTGTTGATTTGTTGTATTTTGATATGTTGGATGTCGGTGTATGTGTTGTATTTTTTGTTGTTGGATGTTGATGATGGTGTTCTGATGATGTTGTTGTATCGATGGTGTATGATGTATTTCCTTTTTGATGGGTATGTTGCATTTGATGTAGTCGATATCTTTTTGGATGTACTCATGATGTTTTAATATATATATACATCGATCTTCTCTTTGTATTATTTCGTCGTGCACATTTTAATTCAAATTCAATGTCCATGATATGTGAAATCTTCGCTCGACGATTGAAAAACTTGGTTAAATATATTGAAATTCTATAAATGTATAGAATAGTTTTCCATGCACCAATTTAACCAAGAATATTGAATATTGAAGAGTATGTTTCTTTATTCAAGAAATGAATAAAAATTTGGTATTTTTGATGATTTTAATTATCTCTTTTTGATAATGGACAATTTGGCACACCTTGATTTGATTTCCACTCTTCCCTTGGTGTCAATTAGGTCCATCGTCATTGTCTACGACTCCCGATGTTGGATTTTCCATTCCCTAGTTGTTGTCGTTATATGCCCCCCATTTTTGGGATAATGCCAAAGGGGGATAGATAATGATAATAAATAGGGCAAATGAAAATTTAACTCAATTTCCAAGAATCTAGTTTGATATGTTAGATTCAGGGGGAGTTAAGATATATATATAAGGATTTTCAAAATCCGATATTTCAAAAATCGATTCTCTTTATTTATCTTACTCGTCTGATTGATGCAATTCATATATATTCATTTTGGAATTAACGTGTCATCAATGCAGGGGGAGTAAGTATTTTTCATTTGAATCATTATTTTTTATTATTATTTATGTTGGTTTGTCATCACCAAAAGGGGGGAGAATGTTGAATATTGGACTCCCCGGATTTGGTTTTGGATGATGAGCAAACATAAATAATTCATGAACTAACAATTTGTGAGCGCAGTATTGGAGATCGTCGCCAAATTCACGAGAACAATCAAAGCGACATCTCAACACTTCTAAAAGCTCGTATTCATTGCCTAAAGCTTCGTTGAAGCTCTTGCGCCGTTTTGGAAGTCATGAAGAATTAATTGAAGCTCTCGAAGACCGTTCTTTAAGGTTTTATTTATAGTCTTTTAGCTTCGATCTATAGAATGTTAAGCCTTGAGTTTATCTTACGTTTCTATCTTCATAACGCTCATATCGTAGCTCTAGGATCTTAGTACAAGTTCATTCTAACTTCCTCGAAGCGTCGCGCTTCGATTCGGACTTGTTTGTGCATGTTAGTTGGTACAAGAAGAAGTACTGACCGACTAGATGGTGATCTAATCGGTCAGCAACTATTCTTGGACCGACTAGTTTGCTTCCTTAATTTCTTGCACCTTACTGTTTACAGTTAGTCGGTCTACGTTGACTCACCGACCGACTAGTTTGTGAACTAGTCGGTCAGTGATGCTTCTTTGACCGACTAGTTGTGACTTACTGTTCATACTAAATTTCTCCTAAGCTACTGTTTATCGTTAGTCGGTCTAAGAACGTTTGGTGACCGACTAGTTGACAATCTAGTCGGTCAACTTTTGTTCTTGGACCGACTAAGTCAATTTGTATTCAGACTATTTCACTTTGCCTCTTAGTCGGTCTACGTTCACTGACTGACCGACTAGTTGTGAAACTAGTCGGTCAGAATGTCTTCTTGGACCGACTAGATTTCTAGGTCTGAATTTCTATCTCTTCTCAGTTCCTCACTTAGTCGGTCCATGTTGTTTGACTGACCGACTAGTTGATGAACTAGTCGGTCAGTGGTTGTTCTTTGACCGACTAGTTTCCTCAGATTTCTATCCGTTGGGAATTGACCTAACTTGTTTTTATGGGACCCTATAAATACGAACCTAGGTCATTTCTCTCTAGGTTAGAGCTGCCATTAAGAGATTCATTGAGATAGAAAGAGATAGCCATTCACACTCATTTCTAAAGCTCTCTTCCTCACAAGAAACCCATTCTCTCACATTCTAGATCTAGAATCCATATTGAGAGAAGCTTGTTCTTGGTGAGCTCTTCAAGCTATTGCTTGATTCAAGTCTCCAAATCACTCCTAGGCACCTATTGCTGGTCATTTCCTTGGTGATAGGTCTTGGTGACTTCATCTTCCTCAAATCCTTCATTTCACCTATTTGGTAAGAAAAACTCAAGGTATAGGATTTTGTGGTAAGATTGTTTATTTCAATATAAACTCTTTTATATTGCTTATTGATTCTCTCGGTTGTGAGAGAATGTTGTGATCCCGGGTTGTGGGATTCACTATTGCCATTGCATGTATGATTTGATCTTGTGAAGGTTTTTCACAAGATATTCATAGTGGAAATCTTGGGTTAGGGTTTCTAACCTAAGTATCCGGAGGGGATCCGGGTGGTTGGGACGTAGGATCACCGGGAACAAGTCGGGGAGACTTGGATGGATCCGAACCCATTAACATCTTTTGTTAGCATTGTTAATTTTGTTGTTGTCATTCAATTTAAGCTTCCGCAAATTGTTTTGGTAGTTGTTTGCACTATAATTTGGAATTATACTCCTTGTTATTTTTAAAGTACTATTCACCCCCCCTCTAGTACTTGTGCAGTAGCTTGTAGGGCATTACAGTGTTTGCGTGTATTCATCGTATTTCACATACACTCCACACACACACAACTCCCACACAATGCCTCCTTGCCGTGCTAAGCCCACCGACCCCTCTTCTTCCAACCCTAGGCCCAACCGTCGCGCCCGTCGCATACAACCCACCGCACAACCCGCCACCACCCCCAATTCATCCACCACCCCACACCCCCTGACCCCGTTTACATTGGCGATGCCGAATTTGAGGTGTCATTCTAGGATGACAACCAATCCGACCGGTTCATGGCCATGCTCCTCCTAGCTGGACATGGTGGTCAGGCAACTCAGGGGTCCATCGAGCGTGACCTACCCGTCCTGCAAAGCCTCATTCGTCACATTCGCAATGACCCACCCGATGTATCCGAGCTCCACATTCCACCCCCCACCATTCCTGGTCCTCAGCAAAGGCCCCCATCACCACCCCCGGAGGGTGGTGCCCCTGCTTGATACTTTCCCATCCTGTTTTTGCCTCCCCCTATTTTTAGTGCCCATCTGTCCTTGCGGGGCCCTACTTTACCACTGCCTGGGGGAGGACACATTCGCGTGTCGTGTCCCTTCCTTTTTAATTTCCTTTTTTTCTATTTCCATTCTTTTGTATTATTGACCCCCCCCCTTGCATATCTCTGCATTGTCACGATCATATCTTTTCGCTAGCACTGTCACGTCTAGCTTGGGGGAAGTCTATTTTGCCGTTTTGTCGTGTTTTGTTTTCTTTGTATGTGTGTTTGTTTATTTGTCGTGTCATGTGATTTTCTTTCTTTCTTATTTTCATTTTTTTTGCTTGATTTTCTTGTTTTTCGTGTCTTTTTGTGTCCGTGCGTATTCCCCCCCATATTCATTTCCCTCCCGTATTTAATTCTATTGCATTGAGGGCAATGCAAGCTTCAGCTTGGGGGAGTCGCACTTTGTGCGTCATTTGAGTCTTTCTTTTTCGTATTTGAGTCGTTTTCCTCCATCTTTTTCTTTTTCATTTTTCTTTTCTTCTTTTTATCTCTTTCTCCTAGAGATGACCACATATGATGAATTGCCACAAAATCACACACACCTAGCATAGCATCGATAATCACACTCACTAACCCTAGGATATCGAGTCCCCCTGTATTTCACGCATCGTGGGTCCACTTAGCTGTTTGGTGTGCTTCTGCTTTATGATTTTACTTTATATACCTGTCCAGGATTGACCCCTAGATTATCACGCTTCGATATGAATAATGCGGTATTTGCTTCTCTTGTCTGTTTCTGTGTGCATGATTATATATATCGTATGCTTCATTTCGCATGTGTCGGGATTCCACGATTAAGGACTAGGATAACCCACTTAGCCCATGCTCTAATTAGCGAGAATAGTTTCCTTTGCCCAAGAGTTTAGATTCCGATTTCTCTTTTGTTTTACTTGGTGCAAATCCCCTCGTCGTGTACCGTTCTCCCACTTGGGAGAGTACACATGTATATACCCCAATATCCAAAAATCCAAAAAAAGGAGAAAAGAAAAGAAAAACCCAAAAAGAAGAGAAAAGAAAAGAAAGAAAAAAGAAAAAAAATTGTATAGCCAAAAAGCCAAAAAAAATACATATATCCAAAACCCAAAAAAATTCCCGTGTGAATATTTCCCCTACTTGCCGAGAATAAAGGGAAGGCGAGAATTTGCACCGAGTGTTCTACTCCACATCATCTCGACCCCCATCGGTTTCGAAAACACTTGGCTTAGGAACTTTTTAGCTATTATCTAGGCTTTAGTATGGTGATTTCCTTAACCCTAGTTGTGGAGCCCCTGACGCATGATATGTTTCGATTCTCTCTCTATTCTCATGCATGCTTGAACTATATATTCACCGCTTTATTCAATTCGAATCGATATTTGGGTCATTTCCTGGATTTGTGTATATCGAGCTTTATCGCACATCGTAGATAGTGACACCGTCTGCTAGCGCACGACCACACTCACTCACGCTTCACCGCGTGGGCCCACGGCACTTGTCTGGACTCGTATTCCTTGGTTTAGTGATGTGATTTGGCGTTTGCTTGATTGGTGTGTCGTTTTCGATTTTGTTGGCCCTGACGGGTGATCTAGGATATAGAGTTTTCTTTTTCTCTCTTTCTCTTTATTTTCCCTCTCAGAGCTCCTACTCTCACTCATCTTCCTCGAGGACGAGGAAGAGTTCAGCTTGGGGGATTTTGACGTGCGTTTATATTTCATATATTTGCGCACGTTTTCTTCCGTGTTTTTCCGTCTTTTTCCGTATTTTACCGCTGTCTTATATTCGTTTTCTCGTGTTTTCTTGTTTTCTTTCACTTTTTCGTGTTTTCCGTATTTTGCAGGAGTTTACTTGTATAAGGGACATAAAACGACGATATCGCAAGTCCCCGGAGCAATGGGAGGAGTCACGCGTGATCCAGGCGGTCAAACGACGATGATATCATCTTTCAGCCCCTCACCCGGTCGGTTGGTCATCTTCAACCGATCGGGTGATGCACGCGTGCACCACCCGGACGCAGCTTGGAGCTCACAAGAAGTCACCCGGTCGGTTCAGTGACCGGGTCAAAAGCCCAAAGTCTCTAGAATTCGAAGCTGATTGCCAACCGATCGGGTGACCTTCACCCGATCGGTTCACCTGTAGCTGAATTTCAAAAGCCAAGACACGGTCAGCTCAACCGGCCTCCTCACCCGACGACACCAAGATCCAACCGGTCACATTCATATGTCAACCGACCGGTTCATCCTGACCGGGTGAAGTCCCGCATCTCGCTGCCGAAGTTTGGTTCTGATCACCCGACCGGTTGACTTGTCAACCGATCGGGTGATATCAATTTCTATATATATAACCCTAGGTTTTCCAGAAACGGGAGTTGGTTATTTTTTACTGTTTTCTTCATTTTGTGACGGCTGTAATTTCCCAGTTTTTGTAAGTTTTCGGATCTTTGTGAAACTTTAGTATTATCTTAATTGCTTTACTACCATTGCATTTCTATTGTCGGATCATGATTTTTATAGTCGATTTCTGTTTAGATCGCTTTTTCCTAAATATGTGTGAGTAGTTCCCGAATCTGGGATTTTGGCAGAAACCCCTTCGTGGGTTCTCCCCGATGCATCCATAGGGTTAGGAAATCGATAGGGATTAGGAATCTAATGGTTACGCGGGGTGTTTTATTGTCATCGGCGGGAAAAAGACCGCCTTTGACCGTCGGGCCAAGGGGGAATAAACTTGGCGGTTGACTCCCTAGCCATAGCTCACGCCCTTAGCGTAGACGCCGAATCCTAGCACGCGGGAGCGGCAGGATGAGACGTTGGGAGGTATCGTTGCGAGCTTAGTGCTCCTGGAGTCGATCAGTGTTCATGGACACGGGAGTGCCCACTGATCGAACCCGGGAAGTCCGGCGTATCATCCTGGGCACCGACTGGAATATCGGGCCCATGGGACGCCGGTACCACTTTCAGAGGCAACGTCTCACCATTAGACCCTAATTCCGATCGATATCCTACCCGTAGGCCGTATCGGCGAGAATCGCACGATGGGGTGGAAACCAAAGTCCCGGGTTTTTCCTTCTTATTGTCTATACCTTGCCTTCCATTTACCGTGACAAACCATTTACCCGATCCGGGCTAGATCGCCCATGGGGTGAATTTGATCCTCTTTGACACAAGCACATCCTCACCTCCCTGAGTTCGACCCCCAAGCCACACTACAACACCGTGCGCTTGCGGTTACAAATATTTAATTCTCACGCCCCCGATCTTACCGTTGCACACATCGAGAACACGCAACAACAAAAAGCGGGGGGCGTCAGCCTTCAAGAAGGGGTTGACCAATCGATGCATGCATAAGTCGCTCCTCCAAGATTCGCCCGCCGATCGGATGCACTCTTCGCCCGGGCAGAGAGGTTCATGCTAAGCAAGGATGCCCTGGGAGTGAAGAAGGTGGCCACCCCATGTGGAACATCCCGCAACGAGCGGTGCCGTGATGGTCGATCAAGGCAGGAAGATCGCCCTAGAGG
This sequence comes from Scilla litardierei, assembly GCA_030789695.1. Lineage (NCBI taxonomy): Eukaryota > Viridiplantae > Streptophyta > Magnoliopsida > Asparagales > Asparagaceae > Scilla > Scilla litardierei. The sequence continues at coordinate 340,022,259 of CM061142.1, read as the reverse complement.
GCACAACCACCAGGGCAACCAGGGGCGCGACCTAGGAGGCCGTCGACCTCAAGATCGCCCCAGACCAGCGCGAGGGTTCTACACACTCAGAGAGCCCCCTGACAGCGACAAGCAGGCTCGAAAGGCAGCAGCAGGCCTAGTACACGTAGATTAATGCCTCTGTGGTTGAATTATTGGTGACAACGAACAAGGAGTTATCGTGGACAAGGACGAACAAGGAGTTGCCGTGGACAAGGACGAACAAGGAGTTGCCGTGGACCAAATGCTTTATCGAGGTATGATTGGTTCCTTGTGCGCACACTATCAAGCAAACCCAAAAGAGACTCATTTAAAAGCCATTAAGAGGATCTTTAGGTACCTAATTAGTACACCTACTTTAGGCCTTTGGTCTCCCTCTGGTGGTAAATTTGATTTAATGGGATATTCAGATACAGACTATGCGGGAAGTTTAACTGATAAAAAGAGCACTAGTGGCACTTGCTTCATGCTAGGACACTCTCTAGTTTCATGGTCTAATCGTAAGCAAAATAGTGTTGCACTTTCCATTACTGAAGCAGAGTATATTGCCTTAGGGAGTTGATGTGCCCAAGTATTGTGGATGATGCAAATATTATCTAAATACGGACTAGCTCTTAAGAGAGTCCCTCTTAGATGTGATAGCAAGAGTTCCATATCTCTCTCTAGCAATCCCGTACACCACTCTCGTACTAAACACATTGACATAAGACATCACTTTCTTAGAGATCATCTCACTAAGGAGGATGTGTCTGTAGAGTTCATTCCCACTGAATCACAACTTGCGGACATTTTCACAAAACCTTTAGCTGAGGATCGTTTTTGTCGTCTTCGTCTAGAATTGGGCATAATTGATAAAAACTAGTATGAGAATTTTGCTTTTCTGTGTGCTTGATTTGTTTTTCCTTTATGTGCTAGTTTTTTGCTTGTTAGGAGGATTTATTTCATTAAAATTGAAAAATACAAAAAGCTATAAATATAGTGCTTATTGTGCATTCTTCTCTTGGATCGTTAAATTGGTATTTATGAATGATATTCATATCCATGAAGAAATTGATGTATTATTGTTATGGCTACATGTGCATGTTTGACTATCTAAATAACCATGACATGTTCAATGATTTGAATAATTTGATTTTTACACCCACACTTTCACTTCCACGAGTATTAAATGTTTTTGTACATACGGAGACATCTTTCTTGAAATATTGGAAAGTGAATGTAAGAGGATAAATTAACTAAAATTCAACAGGATATGATGTGTCTTGCCTTGGATAAAAATAGAGCCCAAAAGAATTGAAGTTAAACAAACAAAAGAATATGAAAATGAAAAAAGGGGGAAAAGAGCTCCGTATGAAAAATAGATACGAACCATGGCAACGATACAACCCACGAGTATCCAACATATGCTTTAAGAGTACAATTTTAGCGTTGGTGTTATACTCGTCAAGCAATGCCACCCCACTTCTAAGAGTCCTCATAGGCGATGTTTTGGGTGAGGTAACGTGAACTCATTTTTAATGAGGCGTGAAAAATCAATCCTAAATGATGTCATGTTACAAGAAAAATTGGTTTGGCTTTTATCGATTTTCTTGAAAGTTCTACATATGTATTTTAATGTTTAATCATCATACGTACACGATGGTGTAGAAGTATTTGTTATGATTTTCATTGGCTTTGGCTTGGTTATTCTACGATTATCTATATGCAAGTGTTTGTTGTAATTTATAATGCTCTTTTTTGCATGAGATATGACATTGACTTCGTGAGTACTCTTTTGATGATAACAAAAGGGGGAGAATATTTCTGGGATGATTTGGTGTGTTTGGTGTGTTTAATAAATATTTGTTCAAGGGGGAGCATGAATATCATTGTACATCATTGCATTATTTCCTCCATCATCACACTTCACACACACACACACACACACACACACACACACACACACACACACACACACACACACACAACGATGACATTATTTGGATATGTATTGCTCAAATCTTATATACGGTTTGTCATCATCAAAAGGAGGAGATTGTTGAATACAACGATCGATGACTTCATGTTTGATGATAACAAACATGTGTGAACGTTTTGATGTGTGTGCTAATTATTTTCAGGAGTGGCAAGGTTGTAAATACTCAAAAGGAGACTTGGTCAAAATGATGGAGAAATTAGCAATTCAAATTCAACGAGGACTTGGTCAAGAGATGGAGAGATAAGAAAGACTATTGCCATACAAATTCAAATCCAATTCAAATTCAATTGTGATTGAATCAAATCCCACTGCAATCATATCCAAATTTCAATTCCAATTCAAACTCATATTTTTTTGGGATTCTCCTCAAGCCTATCTTTTTCCTCCACATCTCCTATTTAAACCCCCATCTAAAGAGAGGAAAAGCATGCGGCCAAAAAAAATAAAAACCCTAGGCAAAGAAACACCCAGCCGTAATTGTTGAAGCAAACCTTTTGATGGCTGCAAGTTTGTTACGCAAAAGCTAATCCATTTGTTGCAACTTTGTTTCTCCAAGGCCACATCTCCTTGCTATTATCAAGTATCATCTCAAAGCCAATCTATTTTCTTGCCGCAAGCTAACAAACACAAAAGGATTATCAAGCAACAAATCCCATCAAGCAAGGGTGCTGAAAAATTCTTTGAAGCTGGGAAATAAATTGAAGAGCAGTGATGATCTCATTGTTGTGACCTCTTGGTGCGTCTACATCCTGCAGACATTAGCAGCACAAGATCATCTCCAAGAATCACTTCCATCGAGCACACGAGCGCATCATCCTCTTCAACAAGCTACCGAGACATCCTCCAGTTGCTGTGAGATCTTACTACCGTATCTCGCTCCCGTGACCAGTTGCCGTCTTGAGATCCTCCTCGCTGTCGCAAAATTCCTTGTTGACGTAAGCCGTGTTGTCGAGTTCCACTTGCTGCTGCTCTGCATCGCAATCTCCTTCACACGAGGGTTGGACATCATCTTCCTCTACAAGCCGTCGACAAGATCTTCCCTCTGCCGTTGCAACCAACTTCGTTGCACGGGCTGCAATATTCTTGAAGCCTTGCTTCCATATTCCTCAAGTTGCTGTTGACCATCCTTGCTGCCTTGTGTGTTGCCGCGACCCCTACGTGTTGTCATCAACCTCCTTGGTGTAAAGAGATCCCAGTTGCTGTTTACATCTTCTTTCTTGTTGCCGTACGACCACCTGCATACTGCCGTGACTTCACGCAAGCTATCCATTGCCATCTCCTTGTCGTTGTCGTACATTATTGAAGACGAACCAAGGTTACCATTGCCTTACTTTGTAGCTGTGACGAACTCCTGCGCCATCATCCAGATCATCTTCCTGCCGCTGCCAAGGGTATTTGCACTGCCGTAGCTTTGAAGCTTGCATGAAAACATAGTTTTTGAAGAGTTGCTCTGCGCACGGCTCTGTGACATACTCAAGTATACTGGAATTACTGTACACATAGGCCATATTGCTATTCAAGTTGGTGGAGTTACAGATTAAGATCCAGACATCAGATCTGGACTACTTTGCGTCAGAGCATACCTGATGACGTGCTGACTGACAGAGACTGCAACACCAACACAGACTGAGCTTTCTAAACTTATTATCTCTTTACGTTTGTGATTTTTGGTTTGTTGATCTTTGTATTGTGCTTAAACTAAAACTTTGGGGTTTTTGGTACTTGACTAATTGGGGCTAGTCAAGAGAGAGCTTGTACTAGATTAATAGTGTTTGGCACTTTGGTGAGTGTGGTACTGAACTTGGTAAGCGTAGAGTTGGGGCTCGTAGCTCTTTATAGTTGTACATCGATACTATTTAATCTAGTATTTGCTTTGGGGCTAGAGTAGATCATTGGGGCGACCAAACCAGTGTAAATCTCTCGTGCACTCTGCGATTATCTTATTTGCACTTACTTTACTCTGTGGCTGATTGATTGTGCTGAATATTGCCTATGTAATCTCATCAGATCCAACAATTGTCACTTGTAGCATTTTTCTTCTCTATGCTCCAGCTTTGCTTTCTCCTTTTAGGCATTGAGCTTCATCTTCTACATCCTTTCCATTATATGTAAAAAATCAGATCGATCAACAGGTCCAAAATCAAGATTAACCAATAAGAAACAAAAAATAAAAGAAAGGAAAAGGTGAGAAAGACCAAGGACCTGGATGTAAATGTTCACGGCATCTCATTCCTCTTTGCTGAGGACTTGACCCTAGCATTCGCTAAATGCGATGCTTCAATTACCGTTGCTTGACACAGAGGAGAGAGATTTGAGAGATTTGAGAGATCCCAACCAAAAATTCAATAATATCCTATCAATCAATCAAGAAGTGCAAAATTAATAAATATCTAAATATCTAAATCATAGAAGAAACTAAACATTCTAGGTTATCAAGAAGCTGATTGGAATAGAATTGATGAATAAAATGAGGTGAGGCTCACCTATTTTTTAAGATAGGAACAAAAAGAAACCCCAAAAATAAAAATTGTTGAAGCATCAACAGCCACCTCTAAGGGTAACAGTGAAAAGATAATGAGAGGGAGTTAAAGTCAAAGAGTGAGATGCAATGGAAATATACGATATGTAAAAATATTTTTTATGAATTATACCATACAACATAAATATTATTGTAAACGTGATGGCTATGGAATCCATAGCCCTGTATTTATAGTGGTAGGGTTACATAATGGGTGGATACCCACTAACGGGTAGGCCCACCAAAAGCCCGTTTATAACACTTCCTCTTATCCATCCATTGTCTTAAGCCGTGATGAACGCTTCAGGGTTCATGGAGATTATCTGATCATGGATCTATGGATACTTCTGGATCATTAAGTTTAAGAGTACTTGCCTTGTTAAAACCTTCGCCAAGGAAAACCCAGTGGGAAAAACCAGTGGCTAAGGAAAAAGAGTACAAGTTTCTGAAACTTCCCCTGATCGATGGATAACATCAGAGGTGGATACTTCTGGATCCAGAGTTGATGTGGCTGCCTCGTTAAAACCTTTGGCTATGGAAAACCCAGTTGGAAAAACCAGTAGCCAAGGAAAAAGAGTACAGCACAACATTAACTCCCCCTGATAAGTACAAGCTTCAGGCTTGTAAATCTCTCAACTGTTTCATCCCAATTCCTAGTACAAGTTTTCTAAAGGTGCTGCGAGGCAAAGCTTTAGTGAACAGGTCTGCCAGGTTGTCGCAAGACTGGATCTGCTGGATGTCGATCTGGTTGTCCACTTGCTGTTCATGCGTCCAGAAGAGCTTGGGGGATATGTGCTTCGTCCTGTCACCTTTGATGTAGCCACCTCATAGTTGAGCGATGCAGGCAGCATTGTCTTCATACATGGTGGTAGGTCCAAGATCTCCCGTCTTCAGGCCGGTGGTCTTGAGGATGTGGTTGATGACTGATCAAAGCCAAAAGCATTCTCTGCTAGCTTCGTGGATCGCAATTAGCTCGGAGTGGTTGGATGAGGTTGTTGTCGATGTCTGCTTCACGGATCTCCATGAGATGGCCGTCCCACCGTATGTGAACACAAAACCGGTCTAGGACTTTGCGGTATGTGGGTCGGACCTGTATCCTGCATCTGCATAACCGACCAAGTCGGAGGATACACCTTTCTTGAAGTATAGTCCCATGTCCACAGACCCTTGGAGGTAGCGCATAAGTTGCTTAACTCCGTTCCAGTGGCGCTTTGAGGGCACAGAACTGTATCTGGCTAGTAAGTTAACTGCGAACGCTATATCGGGACGCGTGCAGTTTGCCAGGTATAGGAGTGCTCTAATTGCGCTTAAGTAGGGTACTTCAGGACCCAGTGTTTCCTCCCCCTCTTCCAGCGGTCGAAAGGGGTCTGTGTCGACCTCCAATGATCGAACGACCATTGGTGTGCTAAGCGGATGACATTTGTCCATAAGAAAGTTTTTCAGCACTTTCATTGTGTATGTCGATTGGTGTAACAGGATTCCTCCGCTTAAGTTTTCAATTTGTAGGCCTAGGCAGAACTTCCTTTTGCTAAGGTCCTTCCTCTCAAAAGTCTGTGTGTGACTTTTGGATATCTCACCTATCTCTTCAGGAGATCCGATGATGTTCAAGTCGTCTACGTAGATGGTAATAATCATGAATCTTGTTCCCTTTGCTCTTATAAAGATGCAAGGGCAGACTTCATTTGTTGTGAATCCTTGTTGCACTAGGAATTCACTGAGTCTGTTGTACCACATTCTACCTGACTGTTTTAGACCATACAGTGATCTCTGGAGTTTGACAGAGTAGACGTCCTGAGGTCTTTCTGTCATTTTTGTCGGTAGTTTGTATCCGTCTGGGATTTTCATATAGATGTCCTTATCTATATTTCCATATAGGTATGCAGTCACAACGTCCATGAGCTGCATATCCAAACCTTCTGTTTCAGAGTGTTTTCTCACTACTAGGCGTTGACCGTGGAGAACCCGGTCAACGTGGTCAAGGGACCCGCTTTGGGTCCCTCGGGGGCTTCGAATCGGTGCAGAAGGGGCGAGGGGAAGCCTCGGCCCTGGTTGAGACGCTCGGCCTCGGACAGACGCGCTCGGCCTCGGCTGGGAGGGGGACGAGGGGTAGCCTCAGTCGCCCGAGTAGACGCACGGCCGTCTGGTGGCGAGGGTGAGTCTCAGACCCGATTAGGACGCTCGGCCTCGGTAGGGCGTGCTCGGCCAAGGAAGGCTGAGGGTGAGGGGAGGCCTCACCGTCCGGTTGATCGAGTGGTCGGAGAGGGGCAAGGGGTAGCCTCGGCCCGTTGGTCTGTTGTTCACCTGCGTAGACGAGAACGCTCGTCAGGGGGGCCGGACCTTGGTTCCGGCCAAATCCCCTCCGATGCCTAAGTCAGATAGAGATCTGAGAAAGGAGGCCCGGCGGAGACGGTCTGACTCGTGAGGAGATCGTGACAGCGTCTCTCGGCGCGAGCGGGGGAGGAAGGAGATGAATTGGGGGAACAAGGTCGTTGATGGAGTACCTTCGGTTTTGTTACCTCAGATGCGGTCCCTTTCTTCGTCGTCTTCCTGGCCCTTTTGTAGAGCCCCGGCGTGATCGCCTCTGACCCACGTCACACGTCCGCCATTGATCGTGCCCCATCAGTCCCCCCTTGCCGCCGCTCTCTCCGCCCTGCCAGCACCTCCCCATTATCGCTCTTTAGTGGTCGCGCGTCCGGGGGAGTGGTTTTCGCAGGAGTGGGCGAGCGACCAACGGGTTATTGGGGCCGGGTCGGATCGGCGTTCGAGAAGGTCCCTTGTAGGGCCTTTGTCGAATGGGCTTTGAGGACGCAGATGGGCTTTTGACCAGCAGTCGGGTTCCTGGGCTCGTGCTTTACGGGTCTCGGCCAAATAGGCGTAACAATTGCCCCCATCGGTCGGGTTGATCGGCCTTGGTCGGTTCGGCTCGGCCGATGTGACCACTGCCGATTGTGACGAGCTCGCCAGTCGATGCCGACTCATTTATTAGTCGTCATCATGAGTTGGCCCGTTCGATGTTTTTAAGGCGCGGGTCCCGAAGCGCCGTCGACCTTCAGATGCTGCCACGTGTAGCGGCAAGCTTATCCCCGCCGCTCGCGTAGTCGCCTTAAATTCGAGAAGCCGAAGGGTTTGTGAGCCGTCATTGGTGGGGTCGATCAGCCTCGGCTCGCTTGGATCACCCGTTATGCCTCCTGGGATTCCGATCGGCGCTTCAATCGAGGCGAGGCCATAAATGCAGGTCATGATGAGGCTGATCGATTGGTCTTCAACTGGCGCCAATTTCGGAACGCCGCCGACTCTTCGAGCCTCGCCACGCATTCTTGTCAGGCGCTTCGAATTCTCCCCTGGCGTATAAGATCCCCAGTTGTGTCGATCTCCACTTCTTCTTCGCTCCTCCCGGTATTCAGAGCCTTCAGCAACCCGGAGTTTCCCGTCGCCTTCGCTTCTTTGTCCTCTCCAAAATAGTTGAGAATAGGTAATTCCTCTCTTGCTTTCATCCTATGGCTGCTCTTAGGATAGGCGGTTCTGGCCGGAGGACGAGGGGTCCTCCGGAGTCCGGACGGGGCGAACCCCGGCTAGGGGAGTCTGGTTCGCCCGCCGGGAGTCGTTCTCTTCAAGATAAGGGGAAGGAGAAATTTTTTCCAGACTACGCCCGCGATGACGTGGCGTTGGCTGCCGTACGGCTTAATGTGTCCCCGGTTGTCCTCCGCACGCCGTCGAGGACCCCTCCTTCGGTGGCCGCGGAGATCCGGGAAAGATATCTCTGCTTCCCATACGAGGTTCGGGTTCCATTCGTCGACGAGCGGATTTGCCTCCCGAGGAGCAATGAGGTCGGCGTCTACGTCGAGATGTTCCGTCTGGGTCTTCGCTTCCCGCTCCATCCCTTCTTCATCCAGGTCATGGAACATTTCACAGTGTCCCTGTGTCAGTTCACCCCATGTTCGATCGCAGTATTGACGGGTTTCGTAACGCTCTGCTGTACCCGTGGTCTGGAGCCGACTCTCCCCCTTCTCTTCTACTTTTACCAGGCCCAGACGGTCGGTCCGGGGTCATGGCTGCTACTCCGAGCTCGTTCGAGGAGGGAATGCCTGATCGGGTTACCCCACTGGTCAGGGGATTGGAACTTGGATTATGTCTTCGTGGTCTTCTTGGGCGAGGCCCAGATTCTGACAAGCTGGGGCAGTTCTGTCCATTCTCGCCCGTCGTTAGTTCTCTCAGACGCCGACCGGGCAGCCGCTGCGCTTCTGTTGGCTCTTCCTTTGGAAACGAAGTCCATTTGGTCTTTGCTGGACGACCTACTCCTGAAGGCCGTCTTGTGGTCTCCGGGTAGGTCGTATTTTCATCCCCGGATCGCCCTATGACTCATCCTGATTTCGGTCTCCTTTGCAGGGATGGCTGGCCGCGAATTCGTCCGTGACGTTGACGAGCTGATCCGTCGTGGAGCCGCTTGGAGCCGAGGTAGTACCTCTGGAAGGGTGCCTCGGAGGACCGTTGAGGAGGAGGTGCGCCGAGCCGAGCCTGCCGTGGGTAAGGTGGTGGCCGCGCCTCCCGCCTCTTCTTCTGGCGATCCCCTTCCGGGGGGTGAGGATGGTGCGAGGCGGAAGCGTTCTCCTCCGGTGCCTTCGGAGCTCCACGGTGGAAAGAAGAGGAAGGAGGACGTGGATTCCTCTGGCCCGGCAGGTTCCGCGCCTCCCGTGGTGACCGCCGGGATCCTTCGATAGCTCTGCCAGCCACCCCCCTCGCAGCGTCTTCGCCCGTATCACCAGGGGTCGGGGCCTTGTTGGCGAGCGACTTGGCTTCGATTGTCGTCCCTGGGAGTTCGATGTTTGCTAACCGAGCAGTGGCCCAGCAGGTTGCCGAGGTCTCCGTCCCTCCCCGGGACCGCAGCCTCCTCAAGAAGATCCCGGCCGACAAGATGTCGAATTCCTTGGTCTGGATCCTCCAACAGGTTCGGTTATCTTGCTATCCTCTCTTTCTCTTTATCCTCTTCTTAGCACATGTCTCGTCTTTTCAGGGTTCAGCGCTCGCTGTGGAGTTGCAGTGTCGAGCCGTCCGCTTGAGGGAGATGGAGGAGTCTTCCATGAGGGCTCAGGAGCGGGCCGGGGCGGCCGAGGTGGCCATGATGGAGGCCCAGATGGAGTCTCGGCGCCTCGCCCTCCGTGTGGCTGCGTTGGAGGGGCAAGTGGGTGACCTTGAGGGAAAGCTAGGGGATGCTCATCAGTCGGCTGAGGAAGCGGCGGAATCGTTCCGTCTGGAGAGGGAGGAGCTTCAGAGGGAGCTGTCGGACCGGCGTCAGGTAATGCGGCTGGCGGAGGAGGTCGAGAAGGGCGTCGTCGAGACCCTGGGGAAGGAGATCTTCGAGGTTCTCAGGGGGGCCTTCGGTAAGTATATAGACATCATCGCCCCCGGATCGTCGAAGTCGTCCAGTCTTCCTTCCGGGAATGTGCGGAACGTGTCCGGCAAGCCCCTCCGCCAGTCGAGTCCCCTCGCTCCGAGCAGGGCGAAGTGCCCGAGGATGTGTCCTCCCGAGCTCGGGCTCCTTAAGCAGTCCCTCCCAGCCTTATCCTCAAATTTTTAAGCATCCGCTTCGCTTTGGGCCAGTCTACTTGAAATGGATCCCCGGCCCCTGCCCTCTCCTTCAGCCCCGCGGCCAACAATTGCTGGTTGCATGGCCGCTAGCTTGGGTCACCTACTCTGGGTCTTTTGTCAACCAATTTTGCTTTGTTGGTGTCGATCTGAACTCTGTCATTTGTCGCGAGTAGACTGTTTGTAGGGTGTTCCCTTCGCCTTGATCCCCTGTAAATAAGACGCATTTTTGTACTCGGGTTAACTATTATAAATGAAATCGACTTACTTGGAATTTTTGTGTACTTGGCGTTGTTGCCTTGTTCTTGGCTTGGGAATGGACGAAACTGGCGTTGGCTGGGGGTATTCTCCCCAGACTTAGGGGCGCAGGAGTCGGTCAGCGAGGGCGGAGCTTCTCGACTTAGGACCGGTTGGCGTCCGTGCCTCCTGGGGAAACTGCCCCCCAGACTTATGAGTGCTGGAGTCGGTCGGCGAGGGCAAAGCTCCTCGGCTTAGGACCGGTCGGCGTCCGTGCCTGCTGGGGGAATTGCCCCCAGTCTTATGAGCGCTGGAGTCGGTCGGCGAGGGCAAAGCTCCTCGGCTTAGGACCGGTCGGCGTCCGTGCCTGCTGGGGGAATTGCCCCCAGTCTTATGAGCGCTGGAGTCGGTCGGCGAGGGCAAAGCTCCTCGGCTTAGGACCAGTCGGCGTCGTGCCTGCTGGGGGAGCCGCCCCCAGACTTATGAGCGCTGGAGTCGGTCGGCGAGGGCAAAGCCCTTCGGCTTAGGACCGGTCGGCGTCCGTGCCTGCCGGGGGAATTGCCCCCAGACTTATGGGCACTGGAGTCGGTCGGCGAGGGCAAAGCTCCTCGGCTTAGGACCGGTCGGCGCCCGTGCCTGCTGGGGGAGCCGCCCCCAGACTTATGAGCTCTGGACTCGGTCGACGAGGGCCAAGCTCCTCGGCTTAGGACCGGTCGGCGTCCGCGTCTGCTGGGGGAATTGCTCCCAGACTTATGAGTGCCGGAGATAGTCGGTGAGGGCAAAGCTCCTCTTCCTCCTCCAGTGAGGCGGCGGTCCCCGGCCTTTTGCGTTACTGGCGACATGTCAACTCCGTCGGAATTTTAAGTAAAGACAATAAAAAGAAGGCGTTTGTACTCTCGCGGGTCCAGTTGGACCGGTACATTTGGAGGAAACGGAAAAGGGGAAATGAAGCTAAACAGAGGGATGTAAAACTAGATATCTCCCTCATACTTAGGCCGCCCTCGGGGGGAAGGATGTTGCCTGCTCACTCTATGATGCGGAGGGGGCCTTGGATGGTGTTGATCTTCTTCCCCTTGTCCGGCTGTGTGGAGGTCCCTTCTCCGTGGGCCGGCTCGTCGGCCTGATTCCTGGCGTGCCCTCGGATCATCAGCTTCTCAATGTCCTTCTTCAAATGCCAGCAATCTTCCGTGTCGTGACCATCGTCCTTATGGTACTTACAGTACTTCTCCCTGTTCTTCCCGCCTCTTTTAGCCTTCGGCGGGGGGCGATCAGCTCGCTCTTCCTTCTGTACTTGGGCGAGAATGGCGTCTGGGGTGGTGTCCCTCGCGCTTTCTCCCCGTTGCCTGTTCCTTTGTCTCTTTTTGGTCCGGTATCCTTCGGGGCTTGCTCGTCCGCCGTCGCCACGCTTGGTCCCTCGAGCGGTTTTTCCTGCATCCTCGGCCAAGGCCTCCTCGGTCAGCATAAAGCGCTCGGCCCTTGCCATGATCCCGGGGAGGTCCTTTGGGGGGTCGTTGTGCAGGGACTTCTTGAGGCCCCTGTGGCGAAGCCCTTTCTTAAGAGCCGTCTGGACCACCAGGTCGGGTGGGTTGTTCACATTTAGCCTTTCCGCATTGAAGCGGCGCATGAACTGTCGGAGTGGTTCGGCCGGGCCTTGTACTATGTTGAACAGATGTTCAGCACCAGGTTTGATCAGCCTCCCCACCATGAACTGTTTGCAGAACAACTGGGCGAGTTGTTCGAAGCTGTCGATGGAGCGGCCGGGCAGGCTGTGGTACCAGATCCTCGCCGCTCCCCTGAGAGTAGAATAGAAGCCCCGGCAAAGCAGGTCATCGTCAGCTCCCTGGAAGGCCATGTCCCCCTCGTAGTCCATCACGTGGTGCGCCGGGTCTCCTATTCCATCGTACTTTCCCAGCACCGGGATCCGGAATCGGGAGGGGACCCGTGCGTCGGTTATTCTCCGTGACAAGGGGCATCGATCTCCGTGGATGCCTCCGGGGATGCGGTACTCGCCTGCCTCTGGATCGACCGGGGGTGGGGGTACCACCGGCGCCAGCGGGGCTGGCTCCGCAGCCTTCGCCACACTGGGGGCCGGGCTGTCCCGACGTTCCCGACTCCTCCTGCGGGAGCTCCTGCTCCGCCGCGATCGGTCTCTCGAGTGGTGTCGTTCGCTTCTCCTGCGGCGGGACGACCGCGATCGATGAGACGAGGCCGTCCTTGATTCGCCGTCCGTCCCTTCGGTCTCTCTTCGGCTCCTTTCACGATTGGGTGAGGAGGCGCGTGACCTCGCCTGACGAGAGCCAGACAGCGTGAACCGACGCTCCATGTTCGGTTTCCGGGTCCCGTGGTCGTCGACCACGGCGGACCGCAAGTGTGGGGGACCCCCCGCCCATCGATGGCTGTCGTCCAACGTGCCTCCGTTGGGTGGCGCAGGGCCGACGAGCTGCTGCACCGTTGCGACCAACGTCTGGAGGCTCGCGTTGGTCTCCTGAGCTAGGGCGCGGAGCTGTCCCTGCGTGGCCAGTTCTGAGCCGCCGGCTTCTTCGGTGGAGAGGGTGGGGTGGCCGCTGACGGGTGTGTCCTCGGGATTGCCGTTTGTTGTGCCATTCCCCTCCTCTGGGATGGGGGGCATGCGCTTCCTCCCATTGATGGCTCGTGCCATTGTTGGTGTGGTTTGCTTCTTCATGGGACGGTTTCTCGTTCCCACAGACGGCGCCAGATGTTTCAGAGTGTTTTCTCACTACTAGGCGTTGACTGTGGAGAACCCGGTCAACGTGGTCAAGGGACCCGCTTTGGGTCCCTCGGGGGCTTCGAATCGGTGCAGAAGGGGCGAGGGGAAGCCTCGGCCCTGGTTGAGACGCTCGGCCTCGGACAGACGCGCTCGGCCTCGGCTGGGAGGGGGACGAGGGGTAGCCTCAGTCGCCCGAGTAGACGCACGGCCGTCTGGTGGCGAGGGTGAGTCTCAGACCCGATTAGGACGCTCGGCCTCGGTAGGGCGTGCTCGGCCAAGGAAGGCTGAGGGTGAGGGGAGGCCTCACCGTCCGGTTGATCGAGTGGTCGGAGAGGGGCAAGGGGTAGCCTCGGCCCGTTGGTCTGTTGTTCACCTGCGTAGACGAGAACGCTCGTCAGGGGGGCCGGACCTTGGTTCCGGCCAAATCCCCTCCGATGCCTAAGTCAGATAGAGATCTGAGAAAGGAGGCCCGGCGGAGACGGTCCGACTCGTGAGGAGATCGTGACGGCGTCTCTCGGCGCGAGCGGGGGAGGAAGGAGATGAATTGGGGGAACAAGGTCGTTGATGGAGTACCTTCGGTTTTGTTACCTCAGATGCGGTCCCTTTCTTCGTCGTCTTCCTGGCCCTTTTGTAGAGCCCCGGCGTGATCGCCTCTGACCCACGTCACACGTCCGCCATTGATCGTGCCCCATCAGTCCCCCCTTGCCGCCGCTCTCTCCGCCCTGCCAGCACCTCCCCATTATCGCTCTTTAGTGGTCGCGCGTCCGGGGGAGTGGTTTTCGCAGGAGTGGGCGAGCGACCAACGGGTTATTGGGGCCGGGTCGGATCGGCGTTCGAGAAGGTCCCTTGTAGGGCCTTTGTCGAATGGGCTTTGAGGACGCAGATGGGCTTTTGACCAGCAGTCGGGTTCCTGGGCTCGTGCTTTACGGGTCTCGGCCAAATAGGCGTAACACCTTCCTTTGTGGATAGGCCTATAATGAAACGGAAAGTGATCGCGTCCATGACCGGGGAATATGTATCGTCATAGTCTATTCCTGGTCGTTGGGAAAAGCCTTGTGCAACAAGGCGCGCTTTGTAACGCACGATCTCGTTATTCTTGTTTCTTTTTCTCACGAATACCCATTTATATCCCACAGGTTTAACACCCTTTGGTGTTAGGACTACAGGTCCAAAAACTTTGCGCTTCGAGAGTGAGTCCAGCTCTACTCCTATTGCCTCGTTCCACTTTGGCCAATCCTCTCTGCGTTTACATTCTGCTAAAGAGCGTGGATCGGTTTCATCGTCGTATTCAGTGACGTGAGTGGCAATAATGAGCGTGAAGTTATCATCGATGATTGTGCTTTTTCTGTCCAGTACCTCCCCAGTACGTACATAATTTAATGATATTTCTCCTATATTTTCCTTTTTAGGGGTTGTTAGGAGGAGAGAGGTAGCTGGGCTGAGCTCAGCATCCTGTGGTGGTATCGTTATTGTTGCTCCAGGATTTTTCCTCTTTCGAGGGTTCTTATCTTTGGAGCCTTGGGATCGTCCTCTTTTTTGTTAAGGTACGGCCGCTTCTGCTGCAGGTGGATTGCATCCATCTTTGGGTATGTCAATCCTAGCTGGCGTATTTGCAGCAGGGACGTGTAATCTGACAATCTTCTGGTTGTCAGTGAATTTGTCCGGTAAAATGAGAGATATGCATTGGTTCCCAATCTCTTAAGAATCGTGAACTGTGTTTTGGATTTGAAGGATCTTCAGGATCTCTTCTTCACATTGATTTGTACCCGGATCAAAATGGGATAGAGTCTTTGTATCACATGTAATGGTCTTTGAAGCTTCTGGCTTCTGTGTGTTAATGCCTAGTTTCGGAAAAGTGCTTTCATCAAACTCATAATCTGCTAGACGTGCTTTAAAGGCGTCCCCTGTAAGGGGTTCGAGGTATCTAATGATCGATGGTGAGTCGAAACCAATATAGATACCAAGACGCCGTTGAGGACCCATCTTGGTTCTCTGCGGTGGTGCTATGGGGACATAGACAGCACATCCGAATGTCCTCAAGTGAGAGATATCGGGCGGGTTCCCATATGCAAGTTGCATCGGAGAATAAGATTGACTACCTGACGGTCGTAATCTTATCAGCGATGCAGCGTGCAGTATGGCATGTCCCCATGCACTTACCGACAATTGGCATTGCATCAACAATGGTCGAGCGATCTATTGTAGTCTCTTTATAAGAGATTCGGCTAACCCGTTCTGGGTGTGAACATGAGCTACAGGATGTTCAACTTCTATGCCGGTTGCTTGGCAGTAGTCTAGGAAGACTTGTGATGTGAATTCCCCAGCATTGTCCAGACGCAATTTCTTGATCTGGTTGTCTGGGAAATGTGCCCGCAACTTTATAATTTGTGCAAGTAGCTTTGCAAAGGCTACGTTGCAGGTGGACAGGAGGCACACATACGACCATTTTGAAGATGCGTCGATCAGTACCATGTAGTACCGAAATGGTCCACTTGTGGGGTGAATAGGCCCGCAAATGTCTATATGTATTCTCTCTAGGAAACTTGGAGACTCAGAGTCCACCTTCAGGGTGGATGGTCTCGTAATCAATTTCCCTTTGTAACAAGGGGGACAAGGATTTGCACCCTTCCGAAGTAGCGTCAGGCTTTTCGGGTCAATTCCACGGGATTGGGATATGATGCGACGCATCATATTCCTCCCAGGGTGTCCTAGTCTATTGTGCCAGAGTTTGAATTCTGGTTGATTATAGCACTTCTGGTGCTATAGTGTGTTTGTTTCCATTGCTCTGATCCTTATGTAGTAGAGACCCGACGGGAGTCCCTCAAAATGCTCGACGGTGTTCTTAGCACCGTTTTTATGAGACGTTACATCAAGGTATTCTCTGTTTTGTTTGCTCACCGTTTCAAGGTGGTATCCGTTTAAGCGGACATCTTTAAAGCTTAACAGGTTTCTATGCGAGCTAGGGGAGAGAAGTGCATCTTTTATAAGTAGTTTTGCTTTGTTGGGGAGCATAAATTGTGCTTTCCTTGATCCTTCAATGATACCTGATGGACCGGAAATTGTATTTACGGTGCCATCGTATTTATTAATGCTTTGAAAAAAGCAGATGTCTTGGAGGATCGTGTGCGTAGAGGCACTGTCCACTAGGCATTTAAAGTCCATCTAATTTAAAAGAAAATATCGCAGTATAAGGCACACACAGAAAATATACTACTGATAATCAATTTAATGTCTAAAAAGTACTTCAACATGCTAGAGTAGGAAAAACAAGCAGATAAATAGTTTCTCAAAAAGGAAAGCTACAATGCATAGAAAATGGATAATGTCCTCAGTCGAGCAGGTCATCGTTTGAGAAGTCCTCAGCGATGAACCTGATTGGTGCCAGGTCTTCTTGAACCACCAGGTTTGTCTCAGCTTGCTTCTGGCTCGCTTTGTACAAGTCCTGCAGGTAGCGTGGAGTCCGACAATTTCTGGACCAGTGTCCAGTCATGCCACACCTGTGGCACTTATCTTCCCAGTCCTTTCTGGGGGCAGATGTCTGGCCATCGTCCTTTCTTTTCCACACATTATTCTTCTTCCTCCCCTCATTGTTGCTTCTGGGAGGGGGTCCTCTAGCCTGCTTCTTCATTGCTTTGCCCTTCTGGGGTTTGCCTTTGAAGTTGCTCCTCTTCTTCTGGGAGGAGCTGTGATGCGCTTCAGGCGCAGGAGCAGTGCCGGTAGGGCGTGAGTTATGGGTGGCCAGAAGAAGGTCACGATTCTGCTTTGCCATCAGAAGGCATGAGAGAAGCTCTGAGTATTTCGTGAACTTGCGTTCACGATACTGTTGCATTAGTATAACATCCTTCTCGTGGAAGGATGTATACGTCTTCTCTAACATGCGCTCTTCCGTCACCTTTTCACCACACAACTTCAGGCGTGAGGTGATGCTAAAGAGTGCCGAGTTGTACTCGGCAATAGACTTAAAGTCTTGGAGACGGAGGTTTTCCCATTCATATCGCGCTCGAGGAAGTATAACATCTCTTTGATGTTTATACCTATCCTCGAGGGCGGTCCATAACTCATACGAGTCTTCCACCGTGAGGTACTCAGCCTTCAGGGTCCGATCGATATGGCGTTTGATATAAATAATTGCTTTCACTTTATCTATATCAGAAACCTTATCGCCTACAGCGATGGCATGGCTCAATCCATGTGCTCGTAGATGGAATTTTATGTCCAACTGCCAGCTTATGTAGTTCTTGCCTGAAGCATCCAAAACGTCGAAATCGACGCTCGCAATTTTGGCCATTTATCACTCTAGCATGTAAAAAGATAGGCAATAATTAGATATTTTCATAGAAAAATAAGTAATTAAGCACATCAGACACCGATATTTGCTGCGTGGATCGTCTAATCACCATATTAATTACAGTCCATACAGTCCCAAAAAGAAATGAAAGTACAACTCGGGAACCCCCGTGGGTCCCCTATTCTTCTGGAATAGTCCTTCATCTTCTTGAGGCATCCGCCGGTCTTGTAATATTACAAAATTATCCTCACTACATATTTCTCTCAAAAGAAAATAATGCGGGAAAATAAAATGGTTATCCCTAGCCAATCCAAAACCCCAGCAAATATTGACATTCATCGCAGGCAGATAAAATGCAGCAGGCATTTAATCATCACAGGCAGTTTATTCATTACATGCAATTTAATCATCACAGGCAGTTTATAATAGAAAATGAAATCTTTCGTTTAAAAATTATTGGACCACTAGGCAACGTCATACACCATTAGGTTAGTTGACTAACGGCAGAGCGGTCGCAGGATCTTCTTAATTTTTAAACGTTTAGAAAAATCATATAATCCGAATAAAAAGCGATGAATAAAATCACATGTAATTTTGTCCAGATTTTGACGAAAAAAAATCGCAATTAAATCTGAAAAAGATTTGAAAATCGAAAAATTTTCGGGGTCAAACCCTAGTAAGGGTTTTTGGTCGCGCGGATTGCCACTTCAGGCGGCTAGAGTTTCCGGACATGAGCGCGCACCGGGGGGGCCCGATACGAGCGGATGCCGGGGGGTTGGGGGCCCGCCGCTGTCGGCGGCGGGGGATGGGGGCCCGCCCGCCGCTGGCAGCGGCGGGGCCGCCCGCCGCTGCTGGCGGCGGGTCGAGCCCGCCGCTGGCAGCGGCGGGGCCGCCCGCCGCCCGGCGCTGCTGGCGGCGGGTCGGGCCCGCCGCTGGCAGCGGCAGGGCCGCCCGCCGTCGCTGGCGGCGGGTCGAGCCCGCCGTCGCAGCGGCAGGTCGAGCCCGCCGCTGCAGGCGGCGGGTTTCGCCCGCCGCTGGCGGCGGCGGGGCCGCCCGCCGTTAGCAACGGTAGGGTGGGGGGTTGCCGTCGCTTCGGGCGGCGGGCGGGTTTTGGAGCGAGTTCTTGGGGGGGATTCGCGTTCCGGTGAGAAGATCCCCTAGGGTTTGATGGTTTTTGGGGATAAAAATCCAATTTTTAGTAGAAAAAAAGTGTTTTTTGATCTCCAAAAATCGTTTTTTATTGTAAAAGGTTGATTTTTAACAATAAAAACGCTAGAATCTTGAGCGATTGATCCAAGAAATTGGATCTCTACATATGCGCATATGGAATATTTAGATCTAGGGAGAAAGTTACCTCTAGATCCTACCCGCCGGATCTAGCGACGTTCGGTGAAGGAAGCCCGTTCGCGTCGCGTCCGTCCGTCGGCAGGGGTTCGGTTCAGCTTCGAGCGTGCTGATAACGTGTTGTAAACGTGGTGGCTTTGGAATCCATAGCCCTGTATTTACAGTGGTAGGGTTACATAATGGGTGGATACCCACTAACGAGTAGGCCCACCGAAAGCCCGTTTATAACAAATATATATTTTGTTTTTTCTTGCCCTGCGCAACAGCATACGGTAAGTTGGCAAAAGTTCCACCTTTGGGTTCACCGAGAAATTTTTAATTCGTTGAGTAGTCTATTGCTATAATACAGTATAATATAACTTGATGATCGATATTTGGTACTATCTATCAAGAATCTTCTTTATCTAGATGGCCTGATGTGCTATTATTATGCTAGAGATATATTCCACTTCTATAATCGATAAGGCCATTATCATTTGTTTATTGCTACAGCAGGAGGATGGTCCAGTAAGAATACATAGGTCAAAGTTAACTTGCGGTGATCAAGCTCTCCTACCCAATCTGCATCGGTGGATCCCTACAATTAAAAATCTAGTCCTTTATAGCAGAATGATGCATTAGTAGTTTCCACAATGTATCATAATACTCTCTTGATTACCATGCTATATTTTTATATGTGACTCTTTGAAATATGCTTAGAGTCTACCCACATAAGCCAAGTCAGATCGGGTACAAGTCATTGTATACATGAGACTACTAATTACTCTCACATATGGGATATATATCAATCTTATAGTACTCTTCATCCTTTTTAAGCAATATTAAGATCTAAGGTTATGGTTTTTGATGACGTGTGTTTTGATCGATTTTACTTTTGGATCCTGAATCACTCCAAGATCTTCATTATATATACCTCTTCTGAGAGCGTGATAAGCCTCTTAAGTCAATCCCAAATAATCTTAATTCTAAGCACATAGGAAGCATCATTCATGTCCTTCGTATCGAAGTAAGGTGAGAGTGAACTTTTAGTCACATCGATCATCTCCTTGTCATTTAACACCAGTGGTAGTGGTATATTATCGACATAAAGGGTTAAAATTAGAAAAAATTTTAGATCACTTAAGATACACACTATAGTCATCTTCTTTCATCTAGGATCTATAAGCAAGTATACCTTGGTGAAAATAAAAATACCATTGTCTAGATAGTTACTTCAAACCATAGATTGAGTATTTCAACTTGTGCACAGTGAGTATAGTTTGTTGGTAAATGTGTGCCCTTGAGGCCAATTATTTATGATTGGGACATCTTGTTCAAAATGATAGTATGCTATCTGGTAATATTTATCTAAGTATAATCATAATATTTGTTTGCATTCTATACTTAGATAAAGTCCTGAGATTTAGTGTGAGGTCAAACATGTATTGAGATGAGGATCACGATCATGGAGAAATGTTTCGACCGCTAGGAGCATAAGTCCAAAACTATTCTTAGTCGTAGATGCATTAAGAAAAGACATCAATGCATCAGATAGACTATTGTGTGCTTTGCTTCACCAAGTGTTGGTGGCAATGATCTCATGATCAGTTGATTTAGCGAAATCGAAGATGAGACACAGGTGCTCATCGAGAGCTACAATAAGGATAGTGCATACAAAACTGTCAATGGTTACTCTCAAGTAATGATAGGCAAGATGGTCCTTTGACTTGATGCCATTGTACGAGTATGTGCGTTAATGGTGTCACTTAGATCTCTGACCTAGATTCGAGGCAGGGCCTACTGAAAGGTCTTAGGTTGTGTGAAACTTGAAGCGTACGACGGGAGTAGTGGCCAAGAGAGTATTCGTCACTCCCATATGTGGGGAGTTAGTGTCGCAGAATCAGTACGGTTTTTAGCAAAATCCTTGGTCAATGTGTGTTGGATATGATCTAACAAAGACAAGCTAAGACCGAATGATGTTGATTGGTCGCGAAGCTATTATGGGTTGACAATCAAACCATGCCCTAGGCTTTGTAGCGACATGGTGTTGACAAGGGGATTAAAATTATGGTATTCATCACTGACATAACCAAGTCCCGACAATGTTTTTGTCAAGGGGCAGACCACGTAATGATGATAACGAACCAGGGACGGCACTTGCAGCTCGCAGTCACTGTCGTCAAGGGCTATGAGTCTCACCTGTATATGGTCAGCCTGTAAGGTCTCACACAAGCCGAGATACTCGTCCAATTAATAAGGGGAACATGCATACGATGCATGGGAATTAATATAGACGCAAATTATGGCGAAGAAGATTCCGGTCACATATGATGCGATGCGAAGATCGAATCTTGAAAAGCACAGAAAATGTCCAGACCGTGGTCCAGGAATGTCTCGGACCCAAAAATTGAATTAGCCCAAGCTTAGACTGGAAAAAGGCCAAATTTTAGATGTACCCATGTGTCTGGGCTCAGCCCATATGCTTGGGTGAGCCCAACACAGTGATGGGCTCGAGCCCAGGTCGCTACAAGCAACCTGCGCTCAGCCCAGGCCAATTTCTAGGGCTGGCCTTATCAAGGCCGCTCGGCCTCGGATTAAAACCTGCCTGCTTCTGGCTGGCTGGCCCAATCCACTCGCTGCAGGCGGGCAAGCGCCCGCTGTGGGCACCTGACCTGTGGGACCCCCAGCCGGTGGGTGGGTGCACCCGTTCTGGGCACACCCGACCTGCCAGCAGGTGGGGCCCGTAGATGGGGCACATAGGAGGGGCCCGTGGATGGGGCCCATAAGTGGGGCCCTCGGGTGGGGCCCTCGAGGCATTTTGTGCAGAGCGGTTTTTGGGGCCAACTTTGTGGGATCGTTTGAAGAGCAAACGAACTCAGATTTGAGCACCATTTGTTTCTATGTGATCTCCGTTTAACGCTATTCGAAATGATATATCATTTTGATTCAGAAGCTTAATGGAGAGGGAGAATTAATTGCTCAAAGTTTGGTCATCGAGAGGGGATAAATTTGAGTCGATTTGAATTCTATTTTTTAGTACCACATCAGATGTGATACACCTCTGAATGCTCAGCTCCTCCTATATATAGGGATCCCCGCTTCCTCCTAAACTTACACCAAGCCTAGATCAAGAGAGGTCACCGGAAATTAACGAAAGCAAATCTAGATCTAAATGCGACCAAAAATTTTCCTCTTTTCCTCTATACTTCCTTTTAGGTTCTAGCAAAACTTAAAGGAAGTTTGGATTAGATTAGAAGCTTGGGGCAAGGATTCAGCTTGGGTGAAACTTTCTAAAGAAAATGGTTGCCTCCTAACAGAGGCATTGGATCGCTTTGGGACATCGTCATAAGGGATTGTTTTGCAACGGTAAAACATAAGGTATGTTTTTAATTATGCAGAAAATATTTTAGATCTATCTAGGCAAGATCGGTTCGCCCTTCTCCCTATATAGTAAAAGACCCTGCAAATAAGCATTTTTCTGTAGGGTGTTTTTCATAAAAGTATTTTATGATTTTGTTTTTCTTCTTTCAATACTTCCATGTCTGCTAAACCTTGGGCTAGACGATGGAAAAGCCCTATGGAAGCTTGCTCAAAACCCAACATTGGTATCAGAGCAAGGTTTTACCTAGGATCTAATTTATTTTCTGCTATTCATAAACATGCGTGTGTGCGGTGTTTGTATTGTTGTTGTGGCATGTAAGCTCTCTATATTTATTTTTTAATTATGTAATTTGTAGTGCATGCGCACACTAATTTTATGTAATTAATTTTGGTCTCTTTTGAATTTATTTTTTCAAGGGGATGCCCTTGCGTAAATGTATAGGAAATTTAGGATGTGGAGCTACACGAAAATTACTAAGGACATGAGTTCCATGGAGTTGAGATGGGGCCAAAGAGGCTTTTTGCAAGGTGTTGTCAGGTGGTGGCCATCATACTTGAAGCATGGAGTTTCCTTAGTTTATTAGGGTATACTAGAGAGCTTACTTGCATTCTGTGATGTTTGTAATTGATTCATACAATGAATAAATTATTATGGTTTTTTTGTATTTCACGGCATGACATATAATTTGATATTGCAAAGGTCCTACCACCGCTCTGCCATAGTTAGCTAACCTATGTTGACGATGTGGTCATGTTGCCTTGTGCAATAATTATATGTTTTTTGTTTTTGAAAATTGTTTTCGAAAATTAGACTTCTTTTAACGGTATATGATAAATGTGTGGGATGTCTATATTGTGATGGATAGTTGATTCTTGAAAATGTTAGTTTTTAGGAATTTCCTTGAAGTGTTACCTAATTTGAAAGAATCCATAACCATATCAATGAAGCATGATTTTGATAATCGACGTTCTTATAGTATCTGCGAGCTGGTGTCTAGAATCGTTTGGTGTCTAGGCTTAGATCACCCTAGTAGGGCTTGCCCTAGCTATGGGTAAATGATCCTACCTGGCCAAACATGCCTGGCTATGTTCAACTGGATCAATCTAGAACTCCAAAGATCAATAATGCATGCATTGATTATATTCTAGTCAATTACGTTAATGATCCTTTTCAGGATTACCTGTAGCCCTCCTTGATTTTGGAGATTGGCAACTGGATATTTATGTTATAGTTGTTGGGCACATGTTCAGGCCACCAGGCTCACACCCAGGGGTGCGAATCACCGCAAGTGCATGGTGGTTGCAGTATACAAAGATTATCGAACTCTGGAGAGGCAGTTGCTTATTGTTTAGCTTGTTGGAAGAGGGAGAATGCGTGGTCAGGGGTTGTTACATAGAAATTGATTGTCACGAAAATAGGTTTACGAAATAATAGAAGTCCAATATATTTAGGAGTCCCTGCTAGGCCTTTCGGTCATGGATGTCAGTTCAAGGGTCCTTTCGTTGAACGATGGATGAGGGTAGGAGTGTCACATCCGAGGATGGGAACAAGTATTTAACTTTCGTTGTCCTACTCGTCTAACGTATTCCTATGCGCAGCTCTGCTTTCGTAATCAGCTTCGCATGGGAATACATGCATTACGCTTGACAGTGGTTTCCGAATTGCAATCTGTATCCACTCGCGTGATCTACGGATTAGGATGCTACACTACGGTTGGTTCTAGCAGTCGAGCTACTTTCGTAGTCATCAACTAGTGGATCGGGGATTAGTAATCACCCGTAGCACTCGAGTCACTCTCGTGATCACAAGCCCTGAAGGCAACCACTAAGCCCTAATCGGATTTGTGGGGATTTTCCCTAGAATATGGAGTTACTTTCGTGATCCTCCAATTCTAAGGTTAATCCCCTAAAACCCTTGTTCAAACTACCATAGAGCAACCCTAGATCTGTCCAACTAAGGTTAACCCAACATCCAATACATATGGTCCTAGGGTTCATCCATAAGCCATATAATCACACTACTCTAGCATCACAATAGCAATAGCAATGGAAGCAATAGAGAGATTCATCACAAACAGAGCAAACATATCAAAACTAATATCAAAACGTAGAGAATGCAATGCAAAAGAGGAATATATTAAAATTATGAGTTAGAGCCGTTCACCGAAGATTGGATCGAAGAAACAAGCAACAAGAACTCCTCTCCCAAGTGGTGGCTCAAGACTTAGCTGATAGAAAAAATCATCCCTAATTTCTAAACTCAGTTTACTTATATACAAAACCCAATAAGTCGCGGGTATCCCAAAAATCTGCCCCAAAACCCATTAAGAATGCCCTAATCTAGAGGTTGTCGACGACATGTTCGGTCAAGAGGGGAAGCCGCTCGGCCGAGCGCGTCTCTTGTGACTCCCGCTAGGCTCTTGGAGAAGGGGCCGCTCAGTCGAGCGATGTGGGTTGCTCGGCTGAGCGGCATCTTGGGGCTTCAGCCATTGGCTCGGGTGGAATTGATGTCGCTCGGTCGAGCGGGGAAGCCGCTCGACCAAGGGCTCGTCAGGAAGAGAGACCGCTCTGTTGATCGGGTGGCCGCTCGACCGAGTGAATTATAAACAGAGAGTTCAAGGCTAAAACAAGGTCTTCTGCAGCGTTAGCTCGGTCGAGCGAGGTGGGTCTCTCAGTCAAGCGAGGTGTGTCATTTGGCCGAGCGGCCCCTTACAGCTTGCCCTTCCTTTACGAGATCTCAGCTCGGTTGAGCGTGTGGCATGCTCGACCGAGTGACCTGGGAACTCCTTGATAGGCCTCTCTTTCTCTTCAACCCTTCTTTCTTCCCTTTGCTCTCTTCTTTCTCTTCTTTCTTTGTCCCTCCCTTCCTCGGCTCCTTTAAGTCATCAAACATGGCAACGTGAGCTCTGGCGTTCGGCATCCGTGTACATCATCCACTATCGCTCCGAATCGCGCCAAAGTTCTTGAAAATCCACAAAACATCGCAAGAATCAAATATATCGTGAAAAGCGCGATTGAATATAAAAACATGAACTTTGGACGATCAAAATGCTATAGAAATGCACGATAAAAACATGGAAAATATGGATACATCAGCACACCCAAGTTATAACATGGTTATTTTTTTGGGAACCAATTCCATTATACATATAATGTAGTTCAGCATAACCCAAACCGTCACGTCGTGAACATACCCAATCAATGGTGTAAGTTAAGACTGGACAAGAAAGCAAGGGTGAGGAGTAAACTAGTCATTATGATTTGTTGAGAACACTCAAGGTCATAAGTGACTGGGGGTAAAAACCGATAAGGGAATCACATATGATGTGATTGATGAGGAGTCATCTACCAATCACAGAGTCAAGCAACTTGTTGAGCATACGCAAGGTTGTGAAACTCAAGGTGGTTGGATCCCTTTTCCATTAGATAATCACTATTTGTTCAATCTCTATGGGTTGAGATGATCGCAAAAATAGTGGGATGATATAGTTAGATAAAAATCAATCTAACTATATTTAAAAATAATAAACGCATACTAAAGTTGGTGTTCTAATCTTTGCAGCAATGTCGTCTAGACTTAAGCTCATCTTAGACAACAATAGGCTCACTGGGAAAAATTATAAAGACTGGCTTAGAAATATCAAGCTTGTGCTTTCTTTTGAAAGACATAGCTATATCTGATGAACCACCTAAAGGGACCAAAGCTGAGATTTTTGAATCTTATAAACAATGGATCCTGGATGATGAAAAAGCTCGATGTCTCACTCTGGTCTTTATGAATAATGTGCTTTAAAGGTGGTACGAACATGTGGATGTTCATAGCATTTTTCTTAATATGAAAAGTTGAATGGGAAATCATCTCGGGCTGCAAGGTTCGAGGCTTCGTGTAAATTTTTTAACACGTAGATGATTGTGGGCACAGTCCAAGATCATGTACTTAATATGATTGCGTACATTGAGGATCTGATAGAGCTTGGTTTCGTCTGGGACCATGAGTTGTCAACGAACTTGGTCCTTGATTCTCTTACTCCAAGTTTGCCTCGTTTATAAGTAGTTTTATTATGAACAAGATTGAGGTTGAACTTCCTGAAGTCCTCAACATGTTTCGACAGTTTGAGGAAGGCTTGAAGAACAAGTCTCCTGCTTTGGTTGTCGGCTCTTCTTTTTCCAAGCCCAAGGTCAACGGAAAGAAGAAGGCCCTTCAACAAATGAAGGCAATCAAGAAGGGTAAGGGTAAGGGGGTAAAAGGAGCTGCCAAGGAAAAGTGCTATTTCTGCCATAAGAAAGGGCATTAGAGAAGGAACTACAAGATATTCCTGAACAAAATAAGAAGGGCCATACTGATGCCTCAACTTCAGGTATAACTATTATATAATGTGTAATTCCTTTTCATGACTTCTAAATACATGGTATATGATACCAGTGCCGTTTTCTCACATCTGTAATTGGTTACATGAGCTGAGAAAGAATAGAAGGCCTAAGAGGAAGAGGATGATCTCAAGGTCGACAACAGAGCAAGTGTTGATGCTGGGGCCATAGGAGACATCGAACACACCTTGGTGAATGTCGTCAGCTTGCTTCTGAAGTAATATAGTGTTCCCAAATTTTACATGCAATGCAATCTCCGTCTGACGGAAATGTATTTACTATCAATAAAAGTTGTGAACTTATTTCTTTGATGGTAAAATTGAATGAATCTGGGATCATAATGTAAGTATATAATTTGAATGAAAATAGTGTATTAAGAGTTAATACATGAAAAAGGCAAAGAAAGAAGTGAACCATGTTCTGACAAAGTAAAATAGGTCATTTCAAAGAGAAAGACTTGTGAGTTACATAAAGAGTGGTCTTTAGGCCTCTCGGATTATGGGTCATGCTACATATACAATTCTTAACTCAATGGTAAAATGACCAAAAACTCCTTTTGTATGA
The DNA here is from genome assembly GCA_030789695.1 of Scilla litardierei. Lineage (NCBI taxonomy): Eukaryota > Viridiplantae > Streptophyta > Magnoliopsida > Asparagales > Asparagaceae > Scilla > Scilla litardierei. The sequence continues at coordinate 339,995,273 of CM061142.1, read as the reverse complement.
CAAAGAGATATAATTGAGGAACTCTTGGGTCTCATACATTTGGATATATGTAGACACTAGTCTACATTAGCTAGAAAGGATTATTTGTTACATTTATTAAAAGATCGCTTTAAAGATGGATAGTGTTCTTGATGAAACACAAGTCTAAAGCTTTTAAGCGATTTAAAGAATGTCGTAACAAAATGGCAAAGTATTTAAAAATTCTTTGATTTGATCGAGGACGAGAATACTTAAGCCATGAATGGTTTGTGTATTTAAGAGAATGTGATTCTCTGTTAGGTCACACATGGAATCACACTTTGTTTGACATGTAGAGTGACACTGAGTTACCAACCTCCACCTAGGGATATGTCTTACGACTTCTGTCTGAAACCCAACAAGTATCGGAACCAATAGAAGAGGCAGAACCGATATTTCAAAACCATTTATTAGTAAGTCTAACAGGATTCCTCGAGCCGCTAAAAGATACTACGGTTTTCTCATAGACTGAGGGGTCAATGATAGCATCATGGTTGATGATGATGGTTCTGGGTTCCTAAAAGCCATTCAGAGTTGAGACCCTAAAAAGTGCCTTGATGCAATAAAATCTGAAATGGATTCCATGCACATTAATAAGGTATGGATCTTAATAAGTGTGCCTAAGGGAAATGTTCCCGTTGGGTGCAAATGGATCTTCAAGGAGAAAGATCGGTGTAGATGGAAAAGATAGAAATGTGCAAAGCTAGGCTGGTTGTGAAACGTTCTCATCATTAGCCATGCACAAGTCTATTTGGATTATACTCGATATCGCTTATGACTACAAAATCTGGCGGAAGGTTGTAAATGTTACATGACTCATCCAGAATGTCTCGAGGTCAGTGTGAGCGAAAAGAAAGCATGTAGATTGCATAAAACTAGTTGCAATTCTTAAAGTCACCATCGTATTGCATGTGGATGACATGACTTTTGAAGAGGAACAAACATTGAGATGTTGAACTCTATCAAAAGGATGGATGTCGAATAAATTCTTCATAAATGACTTAGGAGAAGCATCGTTTACACACTGTGTAAAATAAATTTATAGAGAGATTTGACAGGATGCTGAGTCTCTCCCAGTCCAAGGACACTGATACCATGCTAAAATGGTTTAGCATGGTAAGGGTAGTTTCACACCCGCCATCATGGTGTAACTCTTTTAAGATGATGTCTTCAATGACTGACATGGAGACAGATTATGATAGTGATCCTATGTGCTTCGGCAATTGGATCTAGCATTTATACTATGATATGTACAAGACCAAATGTCACTTTTTCACCCGGTGCAGTAATTCGATATCGTCTGACTTTGGAGAAAGACGCTAAAAGCGGTTAAAACAATTCTCAAGTTCTTACGAAGAACTAGAGATTTGGTCAAGAAACCGAGGCTGCAAAGATACTCTTCGTAAATATCACTTCATATGTGATATAGAATGGAAGAAGGAAACAGAACTCATGTGTGTCTCTGATGAAGAAAAATTTAGCAGATACATTCACTAAGGGTCTGTCACGTGATTGTCTATAGAGACTTATGTGTAAAAGTGGTATGTAATACTAGGATAAGTGGGCCTGAGTGCAAGTGGGAGATGTAGGGAAATGTGTGCCCTCGAGGCCAATTATTTATGATTGGGACATCTTGTTCAAAATGATGGTATGCTATCGGGTAATAGTTATCAAAGTATAATCATAATTTTTGTCTGCATTCTACACTTAGATAAAGTCCTGAGACTTAGTACAAGTTCAAATATGTATCGAGATGAGGATCTCGATCATAGAGAAATGTTTCAACCGCTAGGATCATAAGTCTAAAACTATTTGTAGTCGTAGATGCATAGAGAAAAGACATCGATGCATCAGATGGACTATTATGTGCTCTGTCTTCACCAAATATTGGTGGCAATGATCTTAAGATTGGTCGATTTAGCAAGATCGGAGATGAGACACATGTGCTCATTAGAGAATGAGTTCCTGAATGACCCAACGAGAGCTGCTACAAGGATAGCACATACAAAACTATCAATGGTAGCTCTCAAGTGATGATATGCAAGCTGGTCTTTTGACTTGAGGCCATTATACGAGCATGTGCATAAATAGTGTCATTTAGAACTCTGGCCTAGCTTCAAGGCAGGGCCTACTGAAAGGTCTTAGGTTGGGTAAACTTGAAGCGTATGATGGGAGTAGTGGCCAGGAGAGGATTCATCACTCCTGTATATGGGGAGTTTGTGTCGCGGAATCAGTACAGTCCTTAGCAAAATCCTTGGTCAAGGTGTATTGGATATGATCCAACAAAGACAAGCTAAGACTAAAGGGTACTGATTGATCGCAAAGCTATTAGAGGTTGACGGTCAACTATGCCCTAGGCTTCCCAGCGACATAGTGTTGACGAAGGAATTAAAACTATAGTATTCATCACTGACATAGCCAAGTGTAGTCCCAACAATGTTTATGTCAAGTAACTGACCACGTAATGATGATACTGAACCAGGGACGATATATACTGCTCGTGGTCACTGTCATTAGTGGTTAGAGTCCCACCTATAGTAAGGTCAGGCTTTAGGGTCTCACACAGGCGGAGATACTCGTCCCAATCATAAGATGAACATGCATATGATGTATAGGAAATAATATGGTTGCAAATTGTTGCAAAGAGGATTTTGGCCACATATGATGTGATGCGAAGATCGGGCCTTGAAAAAGTATTAAAATGTCTAGACCGTGGTCTAGGCATGTCCTGGACCCAAAAATTGCATTAGCACAAGCTTAGCCCAGCAAAAAGGCCAAATTTTGGATATACCCATGCGCCTGGGCTCAGCCCATGCACCTGGGCGAGCCCAGCATAGCACTAGGCTAGAGCCCAGGCCACTGCAGGTGGCCTGGGCTCAACTCAGGCCAATTTCTGGGGATGGCCTATAAAGGATGCTCGGCCTTGGGCTAAAGCCCGCCGGCTTCGAGCTGGCTGGCTCAGCCAGCTCGCTACAGGTGGGCGCCAGACCTGCGGGACCCCCAGCCAGCCAGATGGTATGCTTCTTTTGGGCACGCCTAACCTGCTAGCAGGTGGGGCCTATGGGTAGGGCCCGTGAGGCATTTTGTGTAGAACACGCACAGTTCGATTTTAAGTAGTTTTCGGGACCAACTTTGAGGGATCGTTTGAAGGGTCAAACAAACTCGAAATGAGTACCATTTGTTTATATGCTATCTTTGTTTAATGCTCTTCAAAATGATATATCATTTTATTTCTGAAGCTTAATAAAGAGGGAGAATTAATTGCTCAAAGTTTGGTCCTGAGAGGGGACAAATTTGAGTCAATTTGAATTTTGTTTCTTAGTCCCACATCAAATGTGATACACCTCTGAAGGCTCAACTCCCCCTATATATAGGGAGCCCCTCTTCCTCCAAAACTTACACCAAGCCTAGATCAAGGTAGCTCACCTGAAATTAAAGTGAGCAAACCTAGATCTAAAGGTGGCCAAAAAATTTCCACTTTTCCTCGTTACTTCATTTCAGGTTCTAGAAAAACTTAGAGAAAGTTTGGATCAAATCCGAAGCTTGGGACAAGGATTCAGCTAAGGTGAAACTTTCTGGAGCAAGTGGTCGCCTCCTGAAAGAGGCATTGGATCGCTTCGAGGTGTCGTCCTAAGAGATTGTTTTGCGACGGCAAAACATAAGGTATGTTTTTATTTATGCAGAAAATATGTTAGATCTATCTAGGTGAGATTGGTTCGCCCTTCTCCCTAGATAGTAAAAGATCATGCAAAGGAACATTTTTTCGTAGGGTGTTTTCATAAAAGCGTTTTATGATTTCGTTTTCCTTCCGCTGCTTCCACGTCTACTAAGCCTTGGGCTGACGATGGAAAAGCCATATGGAGCTTGCTCGAAACCCAACACATTTTTTAGGTTATTAATCCCTTGGATTGATCTATAAATATTTCTTCATCTAGTTCTCCATAGAGAAATATTGTATTAATGTCTATTTGGAAAAGCTTTAGATCCAACCATGCCATTATCATCAATCAATTCAAACTGTACCATTGGAAAAAAATGTCTAATCATAATCTACCTACTGTAAGCAACGTGTATAACCTTTTACCACGATACATGTATTAAAACTATCTATGGATCCATTTCCTTTTTGCTTAATTTTTAGGACTCATTTGTTTCATACAGTTCTACATCCAACCAGATGGTCAACCAAGACAGATACTTTATATGCTTGAATTGATTCCATATTGATTATTACCCCATAATAGAATTGGATCCAGAAAGTGCTTATTATAAGGAATTCATGTTTGCATCATCTAAATGTAGTATCACCAAGCATACTTTATTAGAATTTGTGCAAGAGATTCTCCCTTTAAAGAGGTTTGAATATCTCCGTACAAAAGTCACATAGGCAACAGCAAAAACTCTTGATATGGTCATTTCACCTTCTCGCGGCTTCCTACTTCTTCTCAACTACTATAAATAATTAGAAATATGAGAACCAGCTTTGGTATCTAATACCCCATGTAGCAGAAGAAATTGAGAGTATATTTTGAATGCCATACACACCTGAAGATGAAGCATAAATATGCCCCTTCTTCTTTAAGGACTCCAAGTAGTCCTTATAGTTTCTCTTCCAATAGCATGGCTTATAAATGAAAGCATTCAACTAATGCAACCGCCTCTCTCTTACCCTTCATCTTATTAACGCTGCCTTTAGGGTTACAGCTTTCTTCTTTCCCTTGGCAGAAGCTTTAGGATGAGGATAAGGCTTGGTAATCATAACATGCATTTTCTTCTTAGAAACGAAGTTGTAAGCTTGCCTTAACATATTGAGAAGCTCTGAAGTGTAGGTTCCAGTTTGTTCATATTGAGGTTCAATATGAACTAAGAGGATGTGTTATGAAGAGACTGAAAAATTATATCCACATAATTCATTATCCACGATAAACCCTAACTCCTCCAATTCATCAATAAAGCTTATCATTTTTAGGACATGATCTTAGACAGGTGATCTAGATGTCCTCTTCGAATGAAATAATTTCTTTGAAATCTCGAATCTAGCGATTCAAGATTGCTCTCTATATAACTCGTCTACATTGGGAAATATGGAATGAATGTACATATTCTCGTGCCTCCTTTGCAAATTATTGTTCATGAAAGTTAGAATGAGGCACTTAGGAGTGGCATAGTCCTGCGTCCAAGTTTTTGAAGAACTCCTCCTCATCACTAAACTTGGCAGTTGGGGTTTTAAGAGGGAGTGCATCAAGGATATATGCAAGCTTGTCACAGGTTAACACAATCTTTACATTTCTCAGCTAATTATTGTAATTAGATCCAATGAGTCTATTCTTTTCAAGGATAAGCTTTAAGCCAGCCATGATGTCGTAAAAAGATATTTGAAATAGAGTTATGATAATGAAGCAGATGTTCCTAAATAATAAGATTGGATTTTATCTAATTATTTCTCCCACTAATTTTATGAATATCTTTCAACCCAAAAGATAGATGAAAATTATTGTTATAATTTTATAATTGGCATTGGCATTCAACTATCATGATATTGATAACCTAAAATGGCATTACCGAGTTATCTTTCTCTATAGATGGTAGACAAACTATTTATCAATTTCAACATTTGTAATTCCAAATGTTGGTTTTTGCCTCTAGCCCTTTATGACCTTGATTGTCGTCAACAAGTCATAAACTCTAGTCTAGTCCAATCCATACATTTCTTAACATATGTGCCCTTGACCGCTGTCAACAAGGCCATATTAAACCACCTTATAATAGCAAAAGTGCATCACCTAGTATTGAAATGGTAGTGCTTGACCATCATCAACACATAACACCAACACTAAGTACTCTTCAGTTTTGAAATGACAAAAGACTACGGATAATCCTTAAAAAGATTTTAAACATAATGGAATTGATATGGTTGGAAAAACTAAGTCATGTAATTTGTTAGATAAGAAGATTCAAGCTAATCATTTGGTCATGCTGGCACTATAATGGAAGGAAGGTTTTTCGTGGCTTGAATTACCAAAGACCACGTTTCTTTATTTAAGAACATCTTCCATACATGCCTTTCTTAGTTAAACACTAATGTGATAAGCAATATTTCAAAGTCCAATAAAAGTTATAATGCTTTGGTAGCTCCAACTTATATGGGTTTACATCTACTACTTAATCCAAGTAATTAGATTTTCGAAAACAATTTTCTTTTTTATGCAACCTTTGCAAGCGAGCAATTATAGTAAGCAACAACACAACAAGTATATCTACCAGTCGACTGATTTTGGGCTAAAGATAAACAGGCGATTGATTAACAAAACACAGTCGACTGTCACTTGGACAGGCGCATGTGAATCGTTCATAAGTCGCATGTGTGAGTTAAAGCTAAGAAGCCCAAAACTAGACTGAAAAAGTTTGTGCATAACATGCAACTGTAGAACAAAACACAGTCGACTGTTTTGAGACAAGCGACTGTAAATCGTTCAGCAGTCGACTGTTATAAACAAGACATGCACAATCTAAATAGAAATGAATTGTAGTCTAAGGAAAGATGATCTTATGATATCCTAAGACTGAAATGAAGATGTGTGTGCTCCAACAAAGTTCTACTTCTAAGCTACATACTAGAAGAGAAACAAGAAAGTTACATTTGACGAACTCTCTCTTCTATTCAACGCATGAGCTTGAAGCCTTCTATGAGCTTCAATCACCATCTACGATCATCCAATCCATTTCATTTGCTTTCAATGATCTTTGAGTATCATCCATTGCTAATAGATCTACATGACATGCATGGGCAATGGATTAACTGCAATTAGGGGATAGTCACAAGTATTTATGTTTGCTCATCATTAACACCAAGTAGGAAGAAGTCTAATACTCAACATTCTCCCCCTTTTTGATGATGACAAATAAACATAAACAAAAAGATAAATAATTATGCTTAAAGAAAACTTACTTCGCCTATATAGATGCCAATCAAGTTAGTCAAGAAATATTAGGGCATCTATATATCAATTGAAGCAAGTGAGTAAGATATTGCATGATTGAAAAGAATCCATGAAATCTAGGATTTAAAATCCATATTCATTATATCTTACTCCCCCTGAATCTAAGGCAACTTCAATCTTAGATTCAAGTGTTATTAGTATATACTTAGCATATTTGTTATGAATCTGTATGTTTATTTCTCTCCCCCTATGGCATTATCCAAAAGGTGTGAGTAAAATAACAACAATCGTGCTAAATAAGAACTAGCAACAATTACAAGAGTTTAAAGATATATAAATCAAAACTCATAAAACCACATCAAAAACTTATGTGATTAGAGGAATGGGAGTCCAATATCAACATTGAGATATACGAAGAAAACATATCGTCTCAACCCACATCATATATAGAATATGTCATATATGAAGACAATATCACACAATTCACACAAATATGATAAACATCTATATAATGTGTGAAACAGACTAAGAAACTGTAATTTCATATATATATATATATTTTTTTTTTTTTTGAAAACCCAGAAAAATCCCCAACCCCCTCCCCCTGCCTTCGGCTTTTTTTAGGAGGGTAAGGCGAGAGCCCGGTCGAGACTATGCAAACTGGGGGGTGACCGCCGTGCCCCCAACGGCCCCCGGGTTAGTCCGAGAGGGGAGATATAGCCCCAGGGTAAATAATTCCACAACAAATTCCACAATAATTACCAAGTCACGGCGGCCATAGGCCTCGAACCCCGCACCCCTTGGCTTTGGAGCGGAATGACTTACCACTAGGACACCCTCTCGTGGGCATATATATATATATATATATATATATATATATATATATATATATATATATATATATATATATATATATATATATATATCTATCTATCTATATTATAAATGATGAAGATTTCAAATGTTTGTCCTAGGTGGCGGGGTTTGTCCTACGTGGACAAGCTAAATATGACTAAGACAAACAATAGTTGATGACTAGGATAAGTTTTGGGGGGAAAATTGAAAATGGGTTGAAATTATTTAGGGGGAAACCAAAAAATCTGAGCCATTTCAAAAGTTTGGGGGGGAACAAAAGTTTAAATAAACAGTGCCCATAGGGCCACGGGTAATGACTAGTATATATATATATATATATATATATATATATGAACGACACCGTGGATACAAAAAAATATATGAACCACACCATGTGCAACAAAGTGAACAAAATACATCATTCATCTATACATCATCACTACACAAAATAACATCATACATACAACATTGAAATACTCATCACTAACCAAAACGAACAAAACAAATTCTAGTCTAAGGGTAAGTGTCCAAAATGGTAACAGCAGCATCAGTCAATGTGGATGACTGATGGATCGGATGGACGACCAAACTGGCGAAACATAAGTCTGGCAGAGCGACGAGTAGGATAAGCAGGAGCCTTCCTCTTGGAAGACGACGCACCCGCGGCAGGGGTTTCCGCAAGAGCATGAACGGGGGTCTGGACCTCAGAAGGCACAGGTATAGAGCCTGGAGGAGGAGGGACAGCAGCATGAGCAGTATCCTCAGACGGAGGAAACAGGGCCTGAAGTTCGGTAGGAATGGGGAACCCATGAAGCACGAAAGACTTATACTGAAGCTCGAGAAGGAGAGAGAGCTTTTGATCCATAGAGGCAGCAATCTTCTCGATCGAAGTGACACGGTCACACAGTTGACCGAGAAGGAAATCCTCTAGAGGTACCGATGGAGGAGAATGGGGCGGTTGATTTCCTGGCTGAGGAGAGAGCTCAGCGACGTTTGTCGAGGGAATAAGATCACCAACCAAGATATCTAAGAACTCTCCAGACGATGGAGGCGAAGAGTGTAGCTGCTCAGTAGGTGGAGGAGAGGGTTCAGTGAGAAAGATGTTCAATGTTTCTCCTGACAACATAGGACTAGAAGGATCCATGAAATCGAGCGACAGAAACTAGGTCAAGCAAGTGACGAGAAACAAATGGGAAAGATACCTTAGACTTGTCGATCGACTGATGAGTGTCAATCGAGCAACCAATCGAAGGAGGGAGACGTCGTTTCGGCTCGAAATAGTCGGAGGAGGGATCGACTGAAGATTCGACTTGGGGAAGACAAAGGGGTTTTCAATCGGAGGAGAGAGAAAGAGCTCGATCGAAATGAAGTTTCTCGTTCATATAACGAAGGGGCAAATGAATCTGGGCCGTTGGATCAAAGAATCGACGGCTCAGATCAAATGAACGAACCGCCACAGCAGGAGATAGTCGACTGATGAACAATAGTCAGTCGACTGGTCGAAGTGATAAGATATGAGCTTATGTTGACCGACAGTCGACTGTAGAGTAACTTACACTCGTCTGTCCGTGAGACAGTCGACTGTATTATAATCATCAGTCGACTGACTGAGAATCAATAAAATTGATGGAAAAAACAGAGACTACTGACGAAATTAACAGGCGCTTAATGACCAAAATGCAGTCGTTTGTTAATCCAACATTCGACTGTAAAGTCATCATCGGTCGCCTGTTCGAAAGATAAAATCTGCTGACAGAGAAGATAGAGTAGGGCAGTCGACTGTCGAAGGAGAGACAATCGTTTGTCCTGGTCCAAAAATGCACAGTGAGGTTAAAATCAAGGAGATATGCACAACTCACCCTAGAACATATACTCTAATCACAAACTCATCATAAAATCAATATCAAAATAAAAATTATTTATTACACAAATCTCTTAAGACAATCAGAAAACTCATGAAAACAAACGAAATCTCAATAGTCTTTCTTAAAACCAATACTGGATATATCAAATGAAGAGAGGCAACATGATGATATGAGTTCAAAAGATGATATAATAAGTAAGATGAACTCCTAAATCTCAGATTCACCCATAATCCTTAATTCTCCACGCAACCTCACAAATGAATCTTCTTTAAGAGGTTTTGTGAAGATGTTCGCAATTTGTTTTTGGATTTCAATGTACTCTAAGATGATGTCCTTCTAAGCTACATGATAATTGATAAAGTGGTGCCTCACATCTATGTGTTTGATACAGGAGTGATGTACCGGATTCTTGAAAAGACATATAGCACTTTGGTTATCAACCATGATATGGTAAGTATCACAATTGACACCACAGTCCTTAAGAGTGTCTCACATCCAAAGAACTTGTGCACATGCAAGACCCGCGGCAATATATTCCGCTTCAGTCGTGGACAATGATACCGAGTTCTGTTTCTTGGAGAACCAAGACACTAAAGAATTTCCTAGAAAATGGCAAGTGCCACTAGTACTCTTCCGATCGGATTTGCATCCGGTAAAGTCTGCATCACTTTATGAGATTAACTCATATGTGCTAGATTTAGGGTAAAGTAATCCATAATCTAGTGAATGGTTGAGATAACGAAAAATTCGTTTAACCGCAATCAAGTGTGACTCCTTAGGTCTACTTTATATCTAGCACACAAGCATACGGAAAACATGATATCGGGCCTACTCGTAGTTAAATAGATTAAGCTACCAATCATACCTCGATATAGACGAACGTCTACATCTTTTCCGTTCTCATCCTTGTGAAGATGGGTTGTCGTACTCATGGGAGTCCTTTTGCTAGAAGATGATTCCATTCCGAATCGCTTGATAAGCTCCCCTGTGTACTTAGTTTAATGTAAGAAGGTCGCATCCTTCATTTGTCGAAGCAGTCCAAGGAAATAGTTGAGCTCACCCATGTGGCTCATCTCGATTTCATCCTTCATAGACTTAGAAAGTTCTTGACAAAGATTAAAGTTAGTAGAACCAAATATTATATCATCTACATAAACTTGAATCAATAGGATGTCATTTTCATAATCCTTAATGAAAAGTGTTGAATCAACTTCACCCATTTTAAAACCTAAATCCAAAAGAAAGGTCTTGAGTCGATCATACAAGCTCTAGGAGCTTGTCTCAACCCATACAACGCTTTCTTAAGTTTGAAAACAAGGTTTGGAAATTTTTCATGAATAAAACCGGGAGGTTGAGAAACATACACTTCTTCGTTGACAATACCATTTAAAATGCACTTTTAAATCCATTTGAAATAATTTGAAATTCTTATGAGATGCAAAAGATAAAAGCAATCTAATAGCTTCCAATTTTTTTGGGCAAAGGATTCTTCGAAATCGATACCTTCTTCTTGCCGGTAGCCTTGAGTTACTAACCTTGCTTTGTTCCTTGTGATGACCTCGTTCTCATCGGTCTTGTTCTTGAAGATCCACTTGGTCCTAATAACTTGATGACCACTTGGAAGAGGAACGAGCTCCCAAACTTCATTTCTCTCGAATAGCACGAGTACTTCTTCCATTGTCACTATCCAAGAGCTATCCTCACATGCTTCTTGGATGTTCTTTGACTCAATGGTAGAGACAAATGCGCAATGAGAGAATTATTCAATTCTAGACCTCGTTCGAACACCCACACCAATATCTCGAATAATTTGGTCATGTGGATGGTTGCGAACGGTTGGGTAAGCTTTGGATATTCCTGCATCACTTGGAACATCTTCAACAATCTCATTAGTAGTGTTAGTCTCAATAATTGAATCATTAATCTTGACATTACTAAGAGAATCACATAAAGAATCTACACTATCATCAATAACATGAGATGAATCAAAATCTTCATAAAATGATACGTGTAGTGATTCCTCGATCGTTGAAGAGGTTTTGTTGTATATCCGGTAGGCTTTGCTACGTGTGGAATATCCAACAAAAATTCCTTCATCGGATCTTGGCTCAAATTTATCTAAATTACCAAAGGTGTTCTTGATAAAACATTTTGAACCAAAAACTCGAAAATACTTAACTTGAGGCTTTTTGTCATAAAATAACTCAAAACAAGTTTTGTTTGTTCGGGGTCTCACTAGGATCCTATTGAGCACATAACATGCTGTGTGCACCGCTTCTGCCCAAAATTGTAGTCCAAGATGACTATCATGGAGCATAATACGAGCACACTCAATAAGAGTCCTATTCTTTCTCTCTACAACACCATTTTTGTGGTGGTGCCCGAGGAAAAGAAAAATTATGAGTTATCCCAATGTCATCACAAAACTTTGTAAAAGACTCATTCTCAAATTCTCCTCCATAATCACTATGAATAGTGATAATGGTGGATCCTAAGAGATTCTGAATCTTCTTTGCAAATATGGTAAACTCTTCAAAAGCTTCATTCTTATTAGTTAAGAATGAAACCCAAGTAAATCTAGAGAAGTCGTCAATGACAACTAATCCATAATTAGCATTGCCTAAAGAAGCAGTTCTAGTTGGCCCAAACAAATCTAGATGAAGTAGTTCTAGGGGCCTCTTAGAAGTAATGCCTTCTTTAAGCTTGAAAGATGATTTACTAAGTTTACCTCTTTGACATGAATCACAACAGTTTTTCTTACTAAAATTAATTTTTGCAAAACCTTTGACTAGATCATGCTTAGCTAACTTATATAAGTGCTTGAAATGAACATGATCAAAACGGCGATGCCATAATAGTTGTTCATTTGTATTAGCAACTAAGCAATGTTATGGTTTTAGGCAAGCTCAGATAATAAATATTTTTACGCCTAATACCGGTAAATAAAACATGTGAATTAGAATTAACAATTTTACACATGCCCTCTCCAAAATTAACCATGTAACCTTTGTTACAAAGTTGGCTAATGGAGATGAGGTTGTGACGCAAACCACTAACTAGAAATAAATTAGTAATTAAAGGTTTGGAGGAGTTTCCAACTATACCTACTCCAATGATGGTTCCCTTTTGGTTACCTCCAAAAGTGACCGTTGCACCATTCTTGATGCTAAACACTTCGGAGAGTAATGAAGGATCTCTTGTCATGTGTTTGGAGCAACCACTGTCGAGAATCCATCCTTTCCTTTTAGAGGTAGTTTAACCTTTATAGCTCTCTTTCTCTTGGGTACCTACATAGTATACCATAAGATCATGGTACCCAATTTTTGTTGAGTCCAAGGGGATTAGCCCTTTGGAAGCCAAGTCCAAGTGGACTTTCGCTTTCCAACATAATTACCATTATTAATCACATCATGAAAATAGGAATCAACATATGTATTCATATCATTTAAGCTAGTATTCTTAGGACCCTAAATGGTGTATGTTTTGGAAGTCTTTTTCCTAGTTGCTTGCATAGTTGTTAGATTTCTATGTGGTGCATGCTTCTTAGGAACATGGGTTCTAGCATAAAAATGAGGTGGTTGATATGCATTGGACATACGAGGGTTGTATGCATGCTTGGGAACATGCATGTTGTATGAAACATACGGGTCATGCATGACATGTAGAGGATGTGCATACATGTAAGAATGATGTGTATGAACATATGGGTGTATAGGAGCACGTACATGAGTATTTCTCATGTGTGGATTTGTACGTGTCCGTGAGTGTGGAACATAGAAAGTGTCATGAGTATCACTTGTGAAGTAGGAGATTTCCTATGTGGATGAAGGTTGGTGACATGTAAGCATGGCTTCTCTTTTGGTTTCCACCCTTAGTGGGTTTCTTGCCAAAAGAGAAGACGGTGAAGTGGTGACTTTCTTGGTAGATTTGCTACCTATAGTGTCTTTTGACACCACTTGTGGATGCACCGGAGGATGACCTCACAAAGTCTATAGTGACACCACTACAGGAGGTGCGAGCATTGGATGCATTTGCTTTCACAAAACCAAGACCAACACGATGTGTGGCCGGAAATTGGTTTGCTAGCAAATCGTCCAATTGTCCTTTTCCCTTATTGAATCTCACAATACGGGAGGACATGAGCTCATATTTCTCCTTAAGATAAGAAATGTTGGTATCCAAGGTGGACACCCATGCTTTGAGCTCGTGCACTTGGGTTTTAAGAGACTCATTCTCTAAACCCAATTGTGTGTGTCGTGAAACTAGATCACTATTATCCTTAGGATGTGTTTGATCTAGTTGAGATTTGAGGGTATTTACCTCATTTCTCAAAGTGACATTTTGAGAAGCTAAATTCGCTTTCTCAAGGGTTAAAGTATCAACAATGGTGTCATTGTTGATAATGCATGGAATGGATGGATTGCTAACATTCAATTTCTTTAAACTAGAATATCTAAGCATTAAAGATTGATACTTAACAAATAGTTCTTCATTAGCAATACGCAATTCATCCATAGTTACCTCGGTTTCATCCATGTTGGAATCACTTTCATCGGAGAGTGAATCTTCTCGGGCCATGAAACACATGTGGGCACTTTCACCCTTCTCATCATCGGATTCTCTTGATGAGTCTCCCCTCGAGTCATCGAATGTACCTACGAGTCCTTTCTTCTTATCTTTCTTATTCTTGTCGGACTTGTGGTACTTCGGAGCCTTCCACTTCTCTTTGTTTCGGAGCATTGGGCAATCCTTCTTGATGTGCACTGGCTTATTGCACTTAAAGCAAATAGAGGAAATGCTATTAGTAGAATCAAATTTATTCTTAGAGGAAAATTTACCTTTGTGAAAGAAGCGTTGAAACCTCTTCGCCATTTGAGCCATTTCATCCAGGTCCATCTCATTTTCTGATTCTTCACTATCGGAGGATGAGGAATTGGCCTTGAATGCCAAAGCTTTCTTCTTGGCCTCCGAAGAGTTCATCATAGCTCGAATCTTTAATCGATTCTCCCGTCTTACTTCGTAAGACATGAGAGTGCCGATAAGGCTCACAACTGTGTAAGTCTTCAAGTCGTTGACCTCCTCGATGGCGATAGCTCTTCTTTCCCACTTGGAGGTCATTCCCATTATGATCTTCCTTACCTTATCTTGTTGGAAATAGACTTGTCCGAGAGCTTTCAATTCATTAGTGATATCGGTAAAACGTCCCTACATCGATGCTATGCTTTCATTTTCCTGCATATGAAACATATCGAAATTTTACACTGCAACATAGAGTTTAGAAAGTTTTACCTTGTTCTTTCCCTCATGGATAATGACGAGATGGTTTCAAATTTGATATGCACTCTTACATGTGCAAATTTTGTTGAACTCACCTGGGTCCAACGCACAATGAAGAGCGTTCATTGCCTTTGCGTTGTTGACTTCAGCGGATTACTCGGAAGCCGTCCATTTTTCGAAATTCTCTTTGGTGGGCTCGACGTATTCCTTGTTGAGGGTTCTCCAAAGGGAAGCACTCCTTAGGAACGTCTCCATCCGACATTTCCAATAGCCGAAGTTCGTGCCATTGAAACGCGGAGGATGCACCGTTGATTGTCCTTCGAAAACTGAATACGCTCCATCATGATCGTGATTGTTGTACAAAGACGGTGGAGGAAAGTTTTTGTTGTTGGATGTCATAGCTATAAACCAGTGCTCGGATACCAATTGTAAGGTCCCTGGCTATGAGGATAACACTAGAAAGGGGGTTGAATAGTGTTGATGCAATTTAAAAAGATAGTTACACCAAATTAAATTCCTAACCAACAAATAGTGCAGAATAGAAATAAACCCAAAATGAAACAAATGCAAACGCAAGGATGTTTTAAGGGTTCGGATTATCCAAGTCACTTTCCGACTTGTTCCCGGTAATCCTACGTCCCTTCCACCCGGTTAACAACCGGATACTCAAGTTAGAACCCTAACTTGAGGTTTCCTTAAACCCACTTGTAGCAACGCTACAAGTGAAATCGAAATACAATCGATTGACCATGACTCCCACAACTTGGGAGCAAGCAAACCACTCTCACAAACCGAGAGTAAATCAAATAACGAAAGTTATGAAATATAAAATTAAGCAACACTTACAATCACTTATGCCTTGAAGTAGAACTAGAAGGAGAAGTGTGTTGTATATTGAAAGACTCTCTTGAAAGAGAGGAAAGCCCTTTCTCTTAACTGCACCAAATGCCTAGAAGATTTCTCTTTGGTTCTAGGTTGGAGAGCAAGAGATTGAAGATTGAAATTCTAGGGCTTTAGGATTTGATAGCTTTGATCTTGAGATAATGAAAGCTTGAAAGTTTGAGCAAGAGATAATCAAAGTGTCTAGCCTCTCAATGGAACAGTAGAGACTTCTTTTATAGGTTTCTCAAACCCCTCAAACGAAATCAACAAAACCCCCTTTGAAATCCGTGAGGAAAAACTCAACGGATAGAATCTGCGCCCGCTACAGTCGACTGTTGAAGAGATCACTGTCGACTGCTGCACAGTGACAGAGGGTAGGTGAGAATTCATAACGATAACTTACCACGTGGACAGTCGACTGATGAGGCATAGACAGTCGACTGTTGAACCAACAGGCGACTGGCTGTAAGCTGGGTAAGTTGAGAAAATATGAGAAAAGTCTGGGAGAACAGGACAGACGACTGATGAAGAGAAGACAGTCGACTGTTAAACTGAACAGGCGACTGTAATTTCTTCTACAGACGACTATCAAACCCCTGAGATTTTCCAGAGAGTTGAGTCATCTAATAGGCTCAAAGACAGACGACTGTTGTAGCATTAACAGTCGACTGTTCCATTGGACAATCAACTGTAAATCCAACAGTAGTCGACTGGCCAGATAAAACAGAGAAACAGATTTTGGGCTAAAGATAGACAGGCGACTGATTAACAAAACACAGTCGACTGTCACTTGGACAGGCGCATGTGAATCGTTCATAAGTCGCCTGTGTGAGTTAAAGCTAAGAAGCCCAAAACTAGACTGAAAAAGTTTGTGCATAACATGCAACTGTAGAACAAAACACAGTCGACTGTTTTGAGACAAGCGACTGTAAATCGTTCAACAGTCGACTGTTATAAACAAGACATGCACAATCTAAATAGAAATGAATTGTAGTCTAAGGAAAGCTGATCTTATGATATCCTAAGACTGAAATGAAGATGTGTGTGCTCCAACAAAGTTCTACTTCTAAGCTACATACTAGAAGAGAAACAAGAAAGTTACATTTGACGAACTCTCTCTTCTATTCAACGCATGAGCTTGAAGCCTTCTAGGAGCTTCAATCACCATCTACGATCATCCAATCCATTTCATTTGCTTTCAATGATCTTTGAGTATCATCCATTGCTAATATATCTGCATGACATGCATGTGCAATGGATTAACTGCAAATAGGGGATTAGTCACAAGTATTTATGTTGCTCATCATTAACACCAAGTAGGGAGAAGTCCAATACTCAACACATCCCTTACCCTGGTCATGGATTTACTATAAATCCAATGACTCCATACGACACTAACCACCCATACCGGAAGAGACGAATCTTGTCTAGATGGCCACTTCCTTCACACGCTTCTAACTGCACCCAACAAATACTTACATACCGGTCACATTAGCCGATGTTTGGTAAAAGCCAAGGTACAACCTTTCACGTGCAATGTCCTTTAGCCATCTTTGATCGTAAGGACTATGATGCACCAATTGTCATTTGAGTGCTTCTATTAATAAATAGAGTATGATTACTGTATAAAAACAACTCGACAAGTCGTTCTGTGAACTTGTTCTCTGACAAGCACATGTGTGTTGTCTCATTATGTCTCCACATCGAGTGGCTATAAGACCAACAACTACCATCCAATGGTAGAGATCAATACACACTAGTCTATCCAGAATATCGATGTCACATCTCGTTATTCCTACGACTATGAACATTTAGGTCACATGCTTTAACAGATACATTGGGTCTCATTATCATGATCTCATTATAATCCCAATGTCCCTCACATATACCCAAGGACTTTATCTTTTGTAATCTCAAACATAACATCAACATGCACATTTAGTAGTTTATAATGATTATACTGATTACAGAGATAAAGATTTACCAAATAGCATACTATTATATATATAGAAGAACATGTCTTCATATAATTACAATAATTATTTATATAATTACAATAATTATCTGAAGGGCACATTTCACAACACTATTAACAGATAGAGTATTATTACCATACAGAAGCATCTCAACGAGTCGTTCTATGAACTTGTTCTCTAACAAGCACATGTGGATCGTCTCACGATGTTTCCACATCGAATAGCTATTAGACCAGCCACTACCATCAAATAGTAAAGATCGGTGCACACTAGTCTATCTGAAATATCAATGTCACATCTTGATATTCCTATGACTAGTAACATTTAGGACATATGCTTAGGCAAACACATCGGGACTCATTATCATGATCTCATCATGATCCCGATGTCTATCACAAATGTCCAAGGACTTCACCCATGCAATCTCAACATAACCACATGCATCTCAGCAATATAAAATAAACACACAGATAAAAAGTTTTACCAAATAGAATATCATTATTTTGAACATGATGTATTTACAATTACAACAATTGTATAAAACGCAAACATTCCCAAACAACACCAACGCTGGTATTATTCCCCATGTAGAGTGTCTTGCGCCCTTTAGAAATTTGACAGTACTCCATGAACCATTGGCATCACATGTTATGTGGTCTATTGATCTTGAGTCAAAAACCTATGAAAGATGTGCATCAATATGAATACAAAGTAATTACATATAAACAAACAAATTTAAAAAGAGTGATGCATACGTGTCTTCTTCGGTTAAGAACACTCTCACGGCAAGTGACCCATCAATCTGTAATTGTGGCAAATTATCTTGCTTTCTGGTTGCTTCTCCGACCCTAGCAAGTCTTCCTCTTGACTCTATTACCTTCAGCTTGGGGAGTGCCATTTGTTACAACCTTACGTTGCCCCCTTGTTTGTACTGGGTTGGCCTTAATGGTGAAGGCTTGACCAATAAGCGATCTGGGTCTCCTTTCGCAACTCCTCTTCAAGCTCAGTATGCTCATGTCTACATAAAAGGGGGCATGAGAACCTTGAAACTTTATTAGGTTCCATGCTAAATCATTTAATATTAGAGTGAAGAATGACCCTCTTGTCACTTTCTAACGGGGGATGTTTCCCTACTTCCAAATCTACGAATAGTGTCAACATTACCTACATGTTTTGGGCCATATCGTTGCTCTATAGGTCTTGATCTTATTAACACAACTCCAAAGAGCACAAAGGCGCATGGCTGAGGTCTTGCCCTTTGAATCTTCTCAAAGGTACATGGCGGTCATTTGAACTCGGAAACAATATCATCCTACATGCATGGTAGCATGAGGAACTAGGAATTTTGGTTCTTAGCTTATCTAATATTGTATTATTTGTCAACAATGGAAGCTCCTTGTTGACCAACTCAATACATTCATCAGCATTCATCAGAATTCAGTAATACTTTGATCTTCCACTACCATCCATCATAGTTGGTGTTGTTAAACATCCTTCCTTAAAGATATCGGATGTCGCTACATCATATATTAACTTCACTGTAATACAGTGGTAAAAAAATTGACCACGCTGAGAAATATTTTGGACGAAATTTACAGATACAGCTTAAGCAAGAAGTCATGCTCGTCACAAAATCCAGTGTGCAACCCACCTAAAAGCGGTACCTAATCAGAAAGCAACAACCAAATCGACATAACCCAGCATCTGAGCAAAATCAATTAACCTAAGCGCAGCGGAAATCAATCTAACAGATGGCTAAAGTTGCTGTGTTATCAAATTACATGAGAATTAGTAAGATCCGCATCCCTTTAAACGGCGAGGACTATGATACTGTTTATCTTCTCTTGAAACGATACCTTGTAGATTTCAAGGTCTAGCAATGTTTGGCCCAGTAGGGAATTCGGTAAGACCAATGTCGAGCTAATTTGCCAGCTGCAAATCACTTTCCGTTACGAATTACAATTTGAAGCACTTGGGATTGTTTAGTCACCATGAAAGCTCTTTACAGCATCATATAAGCCTATTATTGGTTACATCAAATATACCTTTAAAGCTCTCTTCATCAGATCACCAGCTGCTAACGAATCCAATACTGGATTGGCAATGTAGCAAAAATTGAGGGACCAAGGAAATCGTGATAAGTAGCACTTCCTAGTTCCAAAGTTATGACAGTCACTTCAGCTTCTGTCCAAAACGAGAAACAAGAAAGACTTCAAGAATGGACAAGGCTTCCACCCCATACGTCTTGTTTGACAAGCACGTCTGGATTGAAAAGATTATGGAAACATGAAGAACCAGCTGATTAAACTAGTAGTTAACTAGCATATACAAGAGCCATCGTTTGTGATCAACTATAATGAACAAGTTATGGTCTATAACAAAGCAATAATTATGCAGAATTTAACCCACGAACAATAAAACTCTACGTCGAAAGGGGGAAAATGTCGACAATCTCTAAATAAATACTGCAGTCAAAATTACGAGTCACAAGAGGGGAGCATAAAACTATTGGTGGTTGCCAACAAACCTTTCATGCTGATAGAAAAGATAGGAAAGTTCGTTGTGTAGAGATTTATTCTGCAGATTCTGCAATGATATAGCTTTTGCTTCAACAAGTAGCCACGAACAGACTTCCAAACGTAGAACAGATAGCACTAGCTTATACAGACCAGTTTACTACTCACTGGCGTGCAAAATGACCCCTGTAACGTGGACTTTCAGCTCTGATGCCAAAAAACAAGCATATGACCATTTGTTTTGAAGATATCAACCAAAGGAACAAGACTCGCCCACCTTCAACAATGATGGAGGCCTCAAATTTTAATAATTGTCCAGCTATAGCTGTATCAACTCTTAACACTTCGTGATTCTTTTTCTATTGTAGGTGGTTTTTCCTTAAGAGTCCTAGCAAAGATTAAATTCTCAAAAGATTTGGCAAGTGGGTTTATCTTGATTTTTATTACCTAGAAGGGTTTATTTTGTAATTACTTTTACTGTTAGTAGTGGGTAAGGCAGCCTGGGCCCAGAAAAAGGGCATATTGTAGCTAGCTTTTGCAAATATATTTTTTATAATTGTTGGTAAATTTCTCTTCTACCAAGTTTTGTTTTTCCTCGTAAATCTGAGGCTGCTTGTGGATTCCAATTTCACAATTACTTCTCGCTTCTTTTATTCTGTTACTTCCAATAATAAAGAAAAGAGTATTGTGCTCACATCTAACAGAATAAACCACATGACTCACAATAACAAGAAATATCGCATTGATACCAAACTATTGGGTTGCCACATGAATCCTTGTCGCATTGATACCAAACCTATTGGGTTGCTACATGAATCCTTTTTCTGCATTCAGCTCATCCATTAACTAGTAACTCTAGGCTTTTTAACCTCTTCAACCCACGTCGATTTTGGCCAATCCTAGTCCACGTTGCGCCACAACTACAACCTTATCACTCCATACAAGGATGTTAGTTACTGCTTTTCATTGTGCATGCACAAAAACATAATCCATCCTCCCCCAGTTTATCCTTGACTGTAATGTCTTGCAAATGAATTCATTTATTATCCTATTATTTACTATATTGCTATTCAGACATCACAACGGTCATATTTCAGGTATACTCCTTCCCCTAGTATATTTCTTTATTTGCCCAACATTCTAAAAAATTAAGAAATGCTATTTAAGGTTAAAAGGATGGTCCATGTCGGCCTAAATATGTGCAAACCTGTCACGTGTCCATTTCCCTAAGAATTTGGGAAGCAGCGTGTGACATCACATAAGACCACAACATATTACAAAGGGCAGAACAGCTAGAAAAGCTATTTATGCTTGGATGTTAATTCCATTGTTCCATATATTGCATATGGCTATATTCTCATTGGCCACATAACAATCTTCTACGCAAATTTCTCCTTCTTTTCTTCTTCGAGATTGACGGTTGCAACTATCCTTGATATTTTGTCTCACTCGTGTATTTTATGGGATCATCCATCACCACAATTGGATCGTTAGCTCCAATCTTGCTCTTACTGAAAATGACAATAAATTTAATATCGCAAAAATGAATGAAAGAGCTTATTACTTTTGCTAAGCCCATAATAGAGTACTTGTATTTGAATATTCTCAAAAAGACAAATGCATAATTCTACACATATTGCCATACAAATCACAATCCAATTCGTACAACACCTTTTGCATCAAGCAATGTGTATGACTAATTGAACATCAATTTGGTTAAGCTATTAATATAGTCACATGTATAGGGAAAGCATACCATCATCTGAAACCCATAAAATACAAGTTTCATGTCCCAATTCTTAGAGTTGTTACCCACCAATTGTTGTTGCTTATATTTATCCCAGAACAAAGCAGTGTCCTAACTTCAATTTCAGCCACACGGAAATATAATTTTATTTATTAACTCACCATCCCAAAGCCAGTGTTGTGGCTTATCCATTGGGAACTTGTAATTCTTAGACCATCTTTACCATACCAAGCTTATAGGTTATAGGCCCACCACTCTTTAGCATTCCACTCTACAGAACTGTCCTTTTTTCCTTCGATCATGGAGGCATTTGAGATTTATTTATTACTAAGAAATGTGGCATCATCCTTTCAACTAGAATGACAAGAAATAATATTTTAAACACATTACTAAATTCTATTCTAGGCAATATCAAATGCCTTAGCTCACGTACCTGCACAGCTTCTTGCTACACAACAACAGAATCAACCCAACACCCAAAACCCCTCAAAACCAACAGACATGAGAATGCAGCAAATGCAGCTTGATGAAGCCTCCTCAGCCGCATACCTTGATATCACCGCGCAAAAGCACGAGATGTAGCATCACACATTTTGAGTTTGAACTTTTCGGGGGACTCACACAATCCATCAACTTCACCTTGAATCTCGGTCATTTTGTACATCACGTGACACATTTTCTCGATACAATGCCGATAAATGATATCATCGGCTAAAGACAACCAAAACATGGATGAGCACTCAAACCTTGCCAGATTTAAGTGGAAGGAAATCTAGTATTTTCTTCAACTCTTCGACTGGAATGTATGCTTAATCTAGATAGACTGTATGTTTCATGACTTTCTTAAATGGAAGGTACAGAAATTCAAGACCATGAAATTGGTTGCTTGTTATTAATTTGACCATTGATTTGGACAAAAGAAAAAGAAAAATCACATTAAATGTACCACATCAACTTATTCTTTGAAAATCACCCACCCCCCCCCCCCCCCCCCCCCCCACAAACAAAAACAAAACAAAACCATCACGTGATGTTGGTAATATGTTGTTTAAATTAAAACTTTGTTGTTTCATTTGGAACGTCTTTTGTAACATTTTACCATGACATTCTAACATCACCGTTGCATTCTGCCTAATGTTGTATGCAGAGGCTATAGTAATCAACCTAAAAATATGTCATGTGCTTTTGATTATTCCTGGGCCCATCAGATAAACTCTAGACTCTCAATTTGCACTAGACTACCAGTGCCTTTATCCAATTTGGGCAATTTCCAACTTTTTATTCATCAACCATCGAGAATGTTCTAGAAGGATGAAATCTTTGACCCCATTAAGAATATGGGAGTTGATATATGCACAGCCATAATTGCTTCAAACTCAGACTTCTTTTCCATCATCTCTTCATCCTCCTACTCATTACATCTCATCTTCCTCTTCTTCTCCGCCGCCCCTCAACCCCCTCGGCCTCCTCCCTCGTGCCCCATCCTTTGCCTCTGCCCATGCCTTCGCATAGAAAGATTCAATGCTTGTTGAAGAATAAGAAGAAGAAATGCAAAAGATGATTATGAATCAAACTCATCATCGTCATCAGAAAAAACATCCAATCTAAACTCAACTTCATTGTTTCCAAATTTCATCTTTTTGAATTTCAATTTTGATCTCTATTTCTCTCAATCCACATGTTTCATTGTTTCTCTCAATTCCCATTTTGATCTCTAAAACCTCTCCGAGTTTTGGTGGTTCATGGAGGCGGCGGCAGAAGAATTGATGGGAGAAAGAGGTGTAATTTAGGGATATGGGTGTGTGTAAAGTAAAACCTGAATTTTAAAAATTATTGTGTGTAAAGTGGTTTGTGTGTAAAGTAATTAGGTCTGTATACAGAATTTCCTTAAAAGTTGACATTCACATTGTTCGCCTCCTTTATAATAGTAAGGAATGACTTTATCTTCACTAAAGATGCAAATCACATGTGGAGCATAGAGTGCGGCATTAGTCCATCTCAAGAAATACTATAACGATCTATCCAACAAGTTCACCCTACGAATTTTGGCGTGAAATGGCTAATGCGTGAAATGGCATTTTATTTTCTCATATCTAACGTTGTGGTATAATGGGTAATGTGTGAAATGGCACTCGGAATTTCACAAGCTCAACTTTGAAGCAGTTATAAAATGTAATGCAATTTTTGTAATGGTTTTTGATGAGGGTCAAGTTCTATTTAGTTGGATTTAGTTAGGATTTATTTGGTATTTTGTTAGGATTTCATTTTTGAATTAGTTTTTATTTGTTCGGGCTTATTTGATGTTATTTGATATTTTTTACTACTTTGTTATTTTAGTTTGAGAATAATGTAGAAAATGTGGCACCGGATCTAATAGATCAGGTGTCAAGACACAAAACAGTGGAAAGTACAAGCCCCACATGAGCGTGTCTTTCTGTGTGCCTGCCTTTTTGTGTTTTGCACCTCATATATTAGATCAGGTACCACCTGATCTACATGATTCTCTTTTAGTTTAGTCACATATTGGGTATGGTGAAGCTTGTCTTCAGTTGTAAGCATATATGCAGGCATAAGAACTTTTTTATTTTAGTTAATGGATGAATAAAGAATTTTGAGTGAATTAAACTTATTTATCTGAGAAAGGTCTGATTTGATGAGAAGTCAAATTCCTTGAGGAGAAGCCTTGGAACTATAATTCACAAATTATTTTCCCCCAAATTTTCGCTAATTTCCCTAAATGTTCCTTCGTCCTACATCACTTGGTTCAGAGCTGAAGAATCCCTCATTTTCCTCAATCTTCTCCTTGTTTAGATCTATGTTAGTTTTAGATCCTTAAACATTCGCGTCCAGAACCATAACCGTCAATTTTCCACAAATTTCTATATTTTTTATTGTCCCTGATTTTTTGATATTTTGATCGAAAATCATTCAGAGGCAAAGAATCCGTCCTCTTTTTCCTACGTCTTTTCCTTAGCTTAAAACTATATTACTGTTAGATCCTAAAAATTTGTGTCCATAACCATAACCATAACCGTCCATAACCATAACCACTACCGCGCATATCCCCACCACTACCGCGCATATCCCCACCACCCGTGATCCTAGCACACGCCCCACCACCCCGGCCAGCCACTGTGACTACCCTCGCACCACTCAGTGCCCCACATTCCCAGGCTTCTGCAGAGCCTACTTCTTCCACATCGGAGTCGGTCGTCACAGTAGATCCCACTTCTGCCATAGTGCTATTTTCAGCTGCGCCTTACACCACCGCCACTGATCTCCCCACTGTCCCACCTGTTGAGCCCCAGCCTGATCCACCCACATCTCCTGGTCCACAGCAGAGGGACCCACCACCCCCCAGAGGGTGGTGCCTCTGCTTGATGTTGTCCCTACCCATCTTTGCCTCCCTCGTATTTAATTGTGTCCATCTGTCTTTTCGGGGCCCTGATTTTAGATAGCTTAGGAAGGACCCACGCATGCATCATTTTTCTTCATCATTGCATCATGTCATGTTTTTACTTCTTTTTGCACAGTTTTTATTTTATATCCACCCACCCACCCATCATATTTAGCATCATATCCCGCCTACCAGCGTTTTCTCAGCAGTGAGGACACTGCTGGGTTTAGCTTGGGGGATGGACGCTACCGCTTTATTTTTCATTTTTCTTTTATATTCTCCTCCCTTTTTCAGCTTTTTAGTTTACTTTTCCACCCTTTTTTCACTTTTTTGTCCTTTTTCTCATTCTGCATCATGTTTCCTGCTTTTTGCCATGCATGCATCCCTCTTTTCATTCTGCTATTTTCTCCGCCCTTTTTCTTTTTATGCTAAGGATGTTCCGTATGATGATACTTCTCGTAGCCTTAGTAGTTACTCGTGATGCTCATTATCTGATGACATCCTATTAGGGTAGTTTTAGTTTTACTTTCTATATGCATGCATACTCTTTTGTTGATCTATCTGATTTAATGTCTGAAATGAATTGAAAATCAAACGCATGAAATAGTATCTAGTATGCGTCATGTTGGGTAATGCACCTAGGTTCACGCATCACTAGAACACTTGGAGCATTTGCTTTATATCTTATTAACTTCTGTTTGCATGCTTGATGTCATTATGCTTATTACTGCATGCGTTTTCAGTGTTCATCTAGATGAATGAAAATATCCATGCTAGTCATGAGTTTAGTTAGAGTATTATCTTATTAAACCGTTGTGCACCTCTTATGAGTGAACCGAGAGATTTATTATTTTCCTTCTCCACATATCTTTATAGCTCTCTACATATCAGTTGGTTTCACCCCTACAGCCACCCTTACCGCATCTTACTTCCCAAAAGTCCCAAAAAGAAAAAAGTATAGCTTCTAAATGAAATGAAGAAAAAAAAGAGAAAAAAGAAAAGAAAAAATGTATATATATATGTGTGTGTGAAAAAGAAAAGAAAAGGAAAGAAAATAAAGGAATAAAACCGTTTAGTATCCTTTCATTAGAAGCTATCACATATACTGGGGAAAAAGACAAAAAAAATTCCATATCCTACTCCTAGATGTGATGCCTCAAGCCAAGCTTGGGGGTGAACCAACTGATCATTTGAGTATGACATTAGAGTAGAGACGGTGTATAATGGGGAGATTTGATAATACTTAAACTTTACGAAACACTTTAGTTTTTGCAGATTTTTTGTGACCCGAAATGAATACTTGAATAGCATGATTCTTTCCATTCTCTACTGCATGCTGCGTGATTTCTATATGCTCCATGTGTATCTGTGATTGAAAAGTGCATTGCCAATTCCTTTTATACTAGACTCTATAGACTGCATGAGATTGATATAAGTTGATGGCATTATTTGAGTAAACCCCTATCTTTTGACTATATTGCATGCTAGACATATGATCTGTAAAACCTGAAAATATCATTAGCATGTATTTTTGCTATTCGGAGCATCGTGATATACTGCTTAGGCCTAAGATCTGATTGAACAACCTTAGCACCCTCCATCCATCTATACTCTTCTTCTATTCTTCTTTTTATTTCTTTTTGTTTTTCTCCCGGCATACTTAGTATTCGTCTTTCTCGAGGACGAGTAAGAGGTAAGCTTGTGAGATTTTGATGTATCCATATTTTACACCTTTTTCGTAGCATCATGACATCGCATTCCATGCCATTTTCGCATTCTAATCCCATATTTTCCTACGAAATCGCATTTCTAACGTTATATTCGAGTTTCGTAGTGTTTTATGGATTTCAAGGGATTTTGAAGCGATTTGGGACCCGATCTGGGTATAGACACATCTGAAATGCCCGTGAGCTCGTTGGCGAAGCTCCACAGGAGTTCGTCGAGTTTTGGAAACCATGGGAGGAGTGAAGGCGAGGCTCTCAAGCTTCTCCTCTCCTCTTGCTCTCTCATCCACTCCTCCCATGGCTCCCAAAACTCGGCGAACTCCTGTGGAGCTTCGCCAACGAGCTCACGGGCATGTCAGATGTATCCATACTCAGATCGGGTCCCAAATCGCTCCAAAATCCCTGAAAATTCATAAAACACTATGAAACTCGAATATAACGTTAGAAATGCAATATCGTAGGAAAATACGGAATTTGAATGCGAAAATGGCATGGAATGCGATGTCATGATGCTATGAAAAAGGTGTAAAATATGGACACATCAGTCGACTACCTTGTTCCTCAACTGCTTCTATCGACGGTAGAAAATCTCTACTGGTTGCTGCTCATAGGTCAGGTCCGGTCGGACCGTGATCTCCGAGAAATCCACAGCATAAGATGGATCACTGACGTATCGACGTAACTGAGATAAGTGAAACACGTCGTGAACTCCCTCCAGTGATGGCGGCAACGCCAAGCGATAAGCCACTACTCCAACTCGCTCTAGGACGTCAACGGGTCCAATATACCTCGGACTCAACTTGTCTCTCTTTCCAAATCGAATAACTCCTCGATTCGGAGAGATCTTAAGGAATACATGATCTCCAGGCTGAAACTCCAACGGTCGCCGTTTAGCATCAGCCCAATGCTTGATACGGTCTTGAGCAATCCTCAGCTTCTCCATGATATTCCTCACAACATCCACCGCCTCAACAATCATCTATGGCCCTAACAGCTCCATGTCGCCAATGTCATCCCAACTCAGTGGCGATCGACATTTCTTCCCATAAAGCGCGGCAAATGGCGTCATGCCAATGCTCACCTGATAGCTGTTATTATGACGAACTCCACATGATGAATGTGATCCTTCCATGATCCCTTGAAATCCAACATGCATGCTCTCAGCATGTCCTCCAGAATCTGAATCGTCTTCTCGGACTGGCCATCTGTCTGCGGGTGGTACGCGGTGACTCGTACCCAGACTCTTCTGCAGACTCTGCCAAAACTGAGATGTGAATCTCGTGTCTCTGTCCGACACGATACTCACGGGGACTCCGTGAAGTCGCACGATCTCCTGCACGATTCAAGATACATCACTATCTATACTAGGGAAAGGAAATAAAAACGGAGAGTAAAAGAATTTACCTCCATATATCTCCTTGCTAGCGTTTTCGTCGACTGTCCCACTCGGAAAGGGATGAAGTGCGAAAATTTGGTCATTCGGTCTACGATTACCCAAACCGCGTTATTCTGCTTCGGACTCTAAGGCAGTCCAGTCACGAAATCCATAGTGATGTGTTGCCACTTCCACTCAGGAATCGGAAGTGGATGTAGCAACCCAGCCGTACGATGATGCTCCGCCTTAACCTACTGGCATACTAAACACTTGGCAACGCTCTGTGCCACACTCCGCTTCATGTCATGCCACCAATAGTTCAGGCGAAGGTCCTTGTACATCTTTGTGCCTCCAGGATGCACGAATTACGGCGAACCATGTGCCTCAACAAGCAGCTCTTCTCTAACATCTCCAGCTGGCACACAAACTCTGGCTCCATACCTCAGCGAGCCATCCTCATGAATCAGAAAGTCAATCCGCAGACCGGCTTCTACCTGCTCACGGATCTTCTTCAGCTTCGGATCTCCAACCTGACATGACGTGATCTGATCCACGATCGTTGACTGTATCTGCATACACATCAACGACGAAACCTCTTCAAGAAGCACAATCTCAATGCCTCTCACAGAACTCCTACTGCAACCTACACTGTGAAGTCAACAGCATAACTGTTGGAAGTCTGCTCAGTGCATCAGGAACCACTTTCACCTTGCCAGGGTGATACTACAAATCGATCTCGTAATCAGCCATGAGCTACAACCATCGACGATGTCGCATGTTAAGCTCCTTCTGCGTAAAGACGTATTTCAAGCTTTTGTGATCAGTGAAAATCTTCACTTTCTCACTTAGAAGGAAATGCCTCTAGATCTTGAGCGCGAATATGACTGCAGCCAACTCCAAATCGTGCGTCGGGAGTTCTTCTCATGAACCTTGAGCTGTCGAGAAGCGTACGCAACCACGTGTCCATGCTAATGCAAAACGCAACCGAGACTCTTGTCAGATGCATCGCAAAAGATCTCGAAGCCACCACTCCGATCAGGAACACCTAGAACAGGTGCTGACGTCAATCTCACCTTCAGAATAAAAAAGGCCTCCTCACAAGCATCGGACCAAACGAACGGTATATCCATCCTCGTCAGGCTCTGCAATTCGAGAGAAATCCTTGATGAAGCGTCGATAATATCCTGCTAGCCAAAGAAAACTCCTGATCTCTGACGTTGTCTGCGGAATCGGCCACTCTCTGATAGCCTTGATCTTGTCCCTTGGTTGACTGTGGACACGAGCTAAAATCGGCATATAGCTCGTGTCCACAGTCAACCAAGGGACAAGATCAGCAACCAAGGTGCACTGAGATTACACCATTCTCCATAATGATATCCCAACTCTTGGAAAGAGGGAAATCGACAAAGAATGCTTGTCCACAAAACTTCGAGATAAGATGCACATGGATGCACCGGAGTCGAAGAGAACTCGAGCAGGAAATGCACAAACAAGGATAACTCCTAACAAACAAGCTAGCAAATCAAAATCTATTCTAGCAAAACAAGATCTAATCTAACATGCAAGATCAACTAATGAAAAGTAAGGAATAGTTTGAGGCTTACCTGTAATAACTCCGTCCTCAGCCTCCGCCTCTACCGTAGTCATCGTGAAAGCTTGCTTCATAGGCTCAGCTGCCTGCTGGAAAGCCTGCTTCTGAGATATAAGAGGCGTTCCATGTCCGGTAGCTACTGGTGCTTTCTGCTGTTGATTAGCGGGCAATCCTTCAATGTATGCATAGCGTCGCCACAAAGTAAGCACTGGCTCAGCAACCTCCTGCACTGCTCCTTCACATGACCAGCTTTGTCGCAGTGATAGCACACCTTCTTACTAGGCCCACCTGGCCTTTTAAACTGTGCAGGCTGATTAGGCATAATCACAGACATAACCACAGCTCTGGCCCGCTCCATAGGCCTCTTTCCTCTTGAAATCTACACCTTCTGATTTGCAATCAATTCATGCCTCCTCGTAGCTATAAGTAACCTCCGGTACAAGTCCAAGTCCGAAGAAGACATCAAACTCTGCAGATCCAAGAAAGACCCTAAAGGAATCGCTGAGCTCGATCCTCAGGGGTCCGCACCAAATTCGGCGCAAAGCGGCACAACCTGGTGAACTCCTGGTGGTACTGGTCCACCGTCAGACTTCCTTACTTCAGGTAGATAAACTGCTGCATCAACTCCCTCCTGGCAGCTCGGGGAAAGAACTCCTCGTCAACTCTAGCTTTGAATGTAGCCCAATGGATAGGCCTCACTAGCATCTCTTCTTCTGCATCCCACCAACTACGGGCATTGTCCTTCAGATGCTTCTTCACCAACTCGACCCATCCAGCCGGGTCATTCTTCGAAAGAAGCAGGTTGTCCTCTGTGTTCCTCATCCATTCTTCAGCAGCCAAAGGTCATTCTGATCCAATGAAGTATGTCAGGCCCAGCTCTCGAAACTGCTTCACTCCAGACTCGAAGCGAGGGGCATTCTGAAGCATGCCCTGCTGTACTTGCATCATCTGCTACATCAGCCTCATCATCTCAGGAATGGTATTGGCTCCATCAGCACCATCACCATCTCCTGCTCCACCACCAGCTCGAATAATACATCTTTCAGCCATCTAAGACAAGGAAAACATTCACATCAGACTCCAAGTTTATGACTCGAATGTTTCGAACGTTTCAATGTATGTTTTATTATAATCGTTGTTTCGATATTTCGCAGGTGCAACAACCTGCAAGGGCCACCACAAAAACCTGTCACGCCCCGCTTCCCAAGTATGAAAGGCGAGACACGAAGAGCTCCGCTCAGACTTGAAGCTGTGAAGCTACAGTCTGGTAAACGTCTGTGTGTTCGTCCATTCGCAGATTCTTGCATTGCAATGAAACAACAATAATAATAATTTAGAAAGCAGGTAATAATTAGCTAACATTCAAAAGCAACATCCATTTTTGATTCAAAGCATCCAGAGATAAAGTCATAAAAGAAGTACAAGAGTCTGAAAAGAAAGGCCCCAAGCATGGCCGAAACAAAGACATAGATAAGGTGCTACGCACCGAAAAACCTAACAGCAGCAACTAGGAAAACAAACAGCAACTAAGAAAAAGCCCCCAAGAAAAAGCCCCCAGCTAAGACTAGGATAAGTCTCCGGTATCCTCGAACTAAACGTCAGCAGAAGCCTCAAGCTCGATGTCAGCGAACTGGTCGTCCTCAGCAACTACCTCAGACTCAAAGCCTAACATGCGACACCCAAAGAGAAAAGGGAGCATGTCAGCAAATATCTCCAAAAGGTAAAAAGAAGAGACTTTTGTGCAAGGAAACATAAGGGTAATGAATGCAACTAGCAGTTTAAAACATGATGACATTGCATAATATTTAATGAATACAGCAATTAAAATGAACATGATAATTAACAATGTATGTCACGTCGTAGCAAAAAACTACTAAACAATATTTCACGATTTCACGAAAAGCTAGCAATCATGTCGTGCACAGAATTTGTGTCTTTCAGCTGAAGTTGCTCTACGGGCACACTTCTACGCTGAGTGATCGCTTAACCCTACCCCTCCACGTGTGTTTGAACTAGCGCTCAGCTTCTGATTCACGAGCCAGAAAGTGTTGTTATGGCATAGGGTTTACATGCTATAGGAGTCAGAATCCTACTCGCCGCAGCTTATGATTCATTGTAGCGTGTTCTACGCATTCATGACAAGACAATCAAATGCATGAAATGACATGTGATATACAACATTGATAGCATAAAAGGCAGTTATTGAATGCGTACAGTATATTAGAAGTAAACATAACATGTGATATGCATGAACATGGCATGGCATGGGTGTCGAAGTTGCATTCACTCAGCGTAGAAGTGTGCCCGTACAGCATCTTCAGCTGAAAGACAAACTCTGTGCACGACATGATTGCTAGCTTTTCGTGAAATCGTGAAATATTGTTTAGTTGCTTTTTGCTACGACGTGACATGCATTGTTAACTATCATGTTCATTTTAAATTGTTGCATTCATTAAATATTATGTTATGTCATCATGTTTTAAACTGCTAGTTGCATTCATTAACTTTATGTTTTCCTGCACAAAAGTCTCTTCCTTTTTATCTTTTGGAGATTTTTGCTGACATGCGCCCTTTTCTCTTTGGGGGTCACATGTTAGGCTTTGAGTCTGAGGTAGTTGCTGAGGATGACCAGTTCGCTGACGTCGAGCTTGAGGCTTCTGCTGACGTTGAGTTTGAGGATACCTGAGACATATCCTAGTCTCATCTGGAGGCTTTTTCTTAGTTGCTGTTTGTTTTCCTAGTTGCTGCTGTTAGGTTTTTCAGTTCGTAGCACCTTATCTCTATTTTTGTTTCGGCCATGCTTGGGGCCTTTCTTTTCAGACTCTTGTACTTCTTTTATGACTTTATCTCTGGATGCTTTGAATAAAAAATGGATGTTGCTTTTGAATGTTGTCTAATTATTGCCTGCTTTCTAAATTATTATTGTTGTTGTTTCATTGTAATGCAAGAATATGCGAATGGATGAACACACAGACGCTTATCAAACTGTAGCTTCACAGCTTCAAGTCTGAGCGGACCTCTTCGCGTCTCCTTCCATACTTGGGAAGCGGGACGTGACAGGTTTTTGTGGTGACCCTTGCAGGTCGTTGCACCTGCAAAATATCGAAACAACGATTATAATAAAACATCCATTGAAACGTTCAAAACATTCGAGTCATAAAATTGGAGTCTGATGTGAACGTTTTCCATGTCTTAGATGGCTGGAAGACGTATTACCCGAGCTGGTGGTGGAGCAGGAGATGGTGATGGCGCTGATGGAGCCAATGCCATTCCTGAGATGATGAGGCTGATGCAGCAGAAGATGCAAGTACACCAGGTCATGCTTCATAATGCCCCTTGCTTCGAGCCTGGAGTGAAGCAGTTTCGAGAGCTGGGCCCGACGTACTTCACTGGATCAGAAGGACCTTTGGCTGCTGAAGAATGGATGAGGAACACAAAGGACAACCTGCTTCTTTCGAAAAATGACCCGGTTGGATCGATCGAGTTGGTAAAGAAGCAGCTGAAGGCCAATGCCCGTAGTTGGTGGGATGCTGAAGAAGAGATGCTGGTGAGGCGTATCCCTTGGGCTACATTCAAAGCTAGGTTTAACGAGGAGTTCTTCCCTCGAGCTGCCAGGAGGGAGTTGATGCTGCAGTTTATCTACCTGAAGTAAGGAAGTCTGACGGTAGACCAGTACCACCAGGAGTTCACCAGGTTGTGCCGCTTTGCGCCGAATTTGGTGCGGACCCCCGAGGATCGAGCTCAGTGATTCCTTTATGGTCTTTCCTTAGATCTGCAGAGTTCGATGTCTTCTTCGGACTTGGACTCGTACCGGAGGTTACTTATAGCTACGAGGAGGCAGGAATTGATTGCAAATCAGAAGGAGGTGCAGATTTTAGGAGGAAAGAGGCCTATGGAGCGGGCCAGAGCTGTGGTTAGGTCTGTGATTAAGCCTAATCAGCATGCACAGTTTAAAAGGCCAGGTGGGCCTAGTCAGAAGGTGTGCTATCACTGGGACAAAGCTGGTCATGTGAAGGAGTAGTGCAGGAGGTTGCTGGGCCAGTGCTTACTTTGTGGCGATGTTGCGCACAAGCATTGAAGAATTGTACGCGTGCTAATTAGCAGCAAAGAGCACCAGTAGCTGCCGAACGTGGAACGCCTCTTATATCCCAGAAGCAGGCTTTCCAGCATGCAGCTCAGCCTAGGAAGCAAGCTTTCACGATGACTACGGTAGAGGCGGAGGCTGAGGACGGAGTTATTACAGGTAATCCTCAGACTATTCCTAACTTTCATTAATTGATCTTGCATGTTAGATTACATCTTGTTTTTCTAGAATAGATTTTGATTTGCTAGCTTGTTTGTTAGGAGTTATCCTTGTTTGTGCATTTCCTGCTCGAGTTCTCTTCGACTCCGGTGCATCTATGTACATCTTATCTCGGAGTTTTGTGGACAAGCATTCTCTGTCGATTTCTCCTCTTCCAAGAGTTGGGATATTATTACGGAGAATGATGTAATCTCAGTGCACCTTGGTTGCCGATCATGTCCCTTGGTTGTCTATGGACACGAGTTATATGCCGATTTTATCGTCCACGACATCACCAATTATGATGCCATTCTTGGGATGGATTGGCTGGGAAGTTTCTTTGCTACGATCGACTGCCGACAAAAGAAGGTGGTGTTTGAGATTCCAGGTCATCCGACCTTCGAGTTCAGCAGCGGTAGCAATTCGCTTGAGCCTATCAGATTTCGGGCCAAGCCAGTGGAGGAGATAATAGCTATGCAGATGGAGGAGAGAAAACCAGCTGTGGTGAGAGACTTCGATGACGTCTTTCCCAAGGAGATGTCAGAACTGCCGCCCGATCGTGCTCTTGAGTTCTCGATTGATCTTATTCCGGGAGCGCAGCCCATTTTGAAGTCACCATATCGTATGGCTCCGGCAGAGTTGGAGGAGCTGCGTAGACAGTTGGATGCGCTCTTGCAGAAGGGTTATATTCATCCTAGTGTGTCCACGTGTGGAGCACCTGTATTGCTAGTGAAGGCCGGTTCGCGTCGTATGTGCGTGGACTACAGAGAGTTGAATGCAGTCACCATCAAGAACAAGTATCCGTTGCCGCGTATAGACGACATTTTCGATCAGCTTGGAGGATCGAGGGTATTCTCTAAACTGGATCTCAGGAGCGGATATCACCAGCTGAGAGTGAAGAAGGATGATGTGCAGAAGACAGCGTTCAGAACGAATTATGTACACTACGAGTTCGTGGTCATGCTTTTTGGTGTGACCAACGCACCCGCAGTTTTCATGAACCTGATGAACCTGATTTTCTACGACTTCTTAGATAAGTTCGTCGTTATCTTGATTGAGGACATCTTGATCTATTCGAAGTCGGAAGAGTAGCATGCCGAGCACTGGAGGACAGTTCTGGAGATTCTAAGGAATCATCGTCTTTATGCGAAGTATTCCAAGTGCACGTTCTGGTTGGATAGAGTTGCCTTACTTGGACATGTGGTGTCATGAGATGGCATATCCGTGGATCAGGAGAAGATCAAGGCTATCAGAGAGTGGCTGATTCCGCGGACAGCGTCAGAGATCAGGAGTTTTCTTGGGCTAGCAGTATATTATCGGCGCTTCATCAAGGATTTCTCTCGTATTGCAAAGCCGATGACTAGACTGACGAGGAAGGACATACCGTTCGTTTGGTCCGATGCTTGTGAGGAGGCCTTTTCTATTCTGAAGGTGAGAATGATGTCAGAACCTGTTCTAGCTGTGCCAGATCGGAGTGGTGGTTTCGAGGTCTTTTGTGATGCATCTAACAAGGGTCTCAGTTGCGTTTTGCATCAGCATGGACACGTGGTCGTGTACGCTTCTCGACAGCTCAAGGTTCATGAGAAGAACTACCCGACGCACGATTTAGTGTTGGCTGCAGCCATATTCGCGCTCAAGATCTGAAGGCATTTCCTGTTGGGTGAGAAAGTGAAGATTTTCACTGATCACAAAAGCTTGAAATACGTCTTTACGCAGAAGGAGCTCAACATGCGACAACGTCGATGGTTGGAGTTCATGGCGGATTACGAAATCGACTTGCAGTATCACCCTGGCAAGGTGAACGTGGTTCCTGATGCACTTAGCAGACTTCCAGCAGTTATGATGTTGACTTCACAGTGGAGGTTGCAGCAGGAGTTCTGTGAGTTAGGCATTGAGATTATGCTTCCTCGAGAGGTTTCGTCGCTGATGTGTATGCAGATACAGTCGACGATCGTGGATCGGATCAAGGCACGTCAAGCTGGAGATCTGAAGCTGAAGAAGATCCGTGAGCAGGTCGAAGCAGGTCTGCGGACTGACTTTCTGATTCTTGAGGATGGCTCGCTGAGGTATGGAGCCAGAGTTTGTGTGCCAGCTAGAGATGTTAGAGAAGAGCTGCTTGTTGAGGCACATAGTTCGCCGTATTTCGTGCATCCTGGAGGCACAAAGATGTACAAGGACCTTCGCTTGAACTACTAATGGCATGGCATGAAGCGTAGTGTGGCACGGAACGTTACCAAGTGTTTAGTATGCCAGCAGGTTAAGGCAGAGCATCATCGTACAGCTGGGTTGCTACAGCCACTTCCGATTCCGGAGTGGAAGTGGCAACACATACTATGGATTTCGTGACTGGACTGCCTCGGAGTCCGAAGCAGAATGACGTGGTTTGGGTAAGCATAGACCGATTGACCAAATCTACGCACTTCATCCCTTTCCGAGTGGGACAGTCGACGGAAACGCTAGCAAGGAGATACATGGAAGTAAATTCTTTACTCTCTGTTATTATTTCCTTTCCCTAGTATAGATAGTGATGTATCGTGAATCGTGCAAGAGATCGTGCTACTTCACGGAGTCCCCGTGAGTATCGTGTCGAACAGAGACACGAGATTCACATCTCAATTTTGGCAATCTGCAGAAGAGTCTGGGTATGAGTCTGGGTTTCAGCCCACGTACCAACCGCATACAGATGGCCAGTCCGAGAGGACGATTCAGATTCTGGAGGACTTGCTCAGAGCATGCATGTTGGATCTCAAGGAATCATGGGAGGATCATCTGCATCATGTGGAGTTCGCCTATAATAACAGCTATCAGGCAAGCATTGGCATGGCGCCATTTGCCGCGCTTATGGGAAGAAATATCGATCGTCACTAAGCTGGGATGACATTGACGACAGGGAGTTGTTAGGGCCAGAGATGATTATTGAGGCGGTGGATGTTGTGAGGAACATCAGGAAGAAGCTAAGTATTGCTCAAGACCGTTTCAAGCATTGGGCTAATGCTAAACAGCGACCGTTGAAGTTTCAGCCTAGAGATCATGTATTCCTCAAGATCTCCCCGAATCGAGGAGTTATTCGATTTGGAAGGAGAGGCAAGCTGAGTCCGAGATATATTGGACCCTTTGACGTTCTAGAGCGAGTTGGA